>VMDR010003250.1:0-75006 GCA_007922815.1 Macrotus californicus
AGACAGAAGACACAACGCATGCTAGATTTTTCATTTGGTGAGCAGAATGAAGATCATTTCAACGTATCCCTGTGGAAAAAATGATCAATTTTTCATGGACTTGTTATAAGTTTCATAAAACATATTTTGCACATATTTTTAAAGGAGGAAAATGGCCTTTTAATGATACTTAAAACACATGGCATAGCAAGAATTATTTAAAATGTGTTTCTGAGGCCTGAAGTGTGGTGCTGCCTGCTAAAATATAGATGATTTGGATAAGTCTGTCTTCTTGGGATAAATGTGAGACTCAGCTCATCTTATTACAAAGCTAATATGAAGGAATTTCATATTCAGACAGTTAAGTAATTGATATAAATCCTCCCAAGATATCAGATCCCCTGAACTCCTACCAGTTAGCAGTTTGCCCATCAGCCTGTGTACATTAAATAACTACTCTTAACCCAGAGGTCAGGAAAACAGTGTTCACGTAGGAAAAGCCAAGAACAAGAGGAAGCAGAGCTGAGTCCAGTAGAAGTAGGAACACCACTTACCCAGCAAGTGTTTCCTGAGCAGTGCACCAAGTCCCGGAACATGGGGAGACGCGATCCTGGGCTCTAGGGCCTTCATCCCAGATCCAGGCAGATCAGCTCTGTTCTGATGAGCACCTGACTTGATTTTCCACACTGGTGGGCAACTCCTCCCAGGAATACATCTCCATTCTAAGTGGGAGACTGTGCCCCTATACCCTTGTCCAGTCTCACTTAGGCATTAACATAGGTCTTCAGGGCACTGGTAAGAGTATAGAGGACAACCTGGTCACCACAGCTGGGGAAACAGTCATCTTCAATGCCATGGTGGTGAGTCCTGAAAGTCCCGTTCATAGAGCATGGGCTGCCCATTTGTCACAGCTCTGGAAAAGCAGGTGCTTTCTGCACTCTACCAATTAGGGATGTGCCTGATGTGTATCTGGCAGTGTGTGTGTGTGTGTGTGTGTGTGTGTGTGTGTGAGAGAGAGAGAGAGAGAGAGAGAATTTTTAAATCTACTTGAAACAGAGCCAATATATGAAGATCCAAGTTTCAAAAAAAATAAACACTTAGCTTGAAGTTTTTCCATCTTGCAATAAGTTGCTTAAAAATTATTACACTGTTGTTGTCTAGCATCTTCCTTCAAGGAGCTATGAAGACCTCAAGCATCACTGATGTCGGAAATTCAGTCTAGTTAAGATGAAGTGACACCCCCCAAACGGAGACCACATCAAATGCATGGCCTCAAGTGTAAAGGCTTCAGGATTTTACAAAACGGAAGGTCACTCCAGGCCCAAGTTGGCTGAAGGGACTTAGAGGCGAGGGTGTTAAGAAGGGTGTTGAAAGATGGTGGCTTCAGATCACTAAAGGAGCAGAGGTGGCCTTTCAGAGAGGTAGAAAAACATGAGCAAGGGCGTAGACACAATAGGCGCGCTGTTCGCTGACAGGGATGACAGCGCTGGCCTGACCAGAGCTGCAGGAAACGGCTCGTGATGCGGTAGGGACTTATCATGGAAAAAGGGAAGTGGATTTGTTACACTGGGGAGGCATTTTAGGATCCCGAGTAGGAGTAATAGGGTGTTCCTTAGGTAGGGTGAGAGCTCGCCCCAGGATTCCTTTAAAGAACACACTCCCCTTTGACATTGAACTCATGATTTCATCTGTACTCAGTTTTTCAATATCCCATCTCAGTGTGGTTCCCAACCTACGGGCCAGAGTTACAGCAGAGGTCCCTGAAGTCAGATAAGCACTGCCTGGAGAATCGCTCGCTCCTGCTATATTGCCACTATCTTGTTCTGATACATGCAGATAGTGTGAGACATAAAATGCAAATTCACTCGAAAGCAACAGTAACCTGAGTTGCCCTGGGCACCAGACTATAGCTACACATGGAGTCACTTTAACAATAACCCAAATGTCACTGGCTCCAATCTCCCTGCTGTTTGTGCAGGACTTTAGCCTCCAGTAAAACACCCCTCATGCATTTCTAGTTCCAGGGATCTTGTTCCTGTGCCTGCAATCAAGTCCCGTCTCTCCCACCGGCCACAGGGTGGCGCTGCGTCAGCACAGCTCCCTCTCCTACTCCCCGCATCCCCGTGCCTGGGACCCCAGCCAGGCCGAAGCTGCTGGGTGGGTTATATGGACTAGTATGGGAAAATGCCTCGTTCCTGTTTTGAGCTACCATTCCCAAGTGGTTATATTTGTGCCCCACACAAGATTTTACTGAGGGTTGTTTGTTTGTTTGTTTGTTTGTTTGTTTTAGAAAAACAGCTCTTCAAGTTTTTCTTTTTTTTTTTACTTATCTCCCCTAAGCTATAAATGAAAACTGTTTTTCTTCTGTGAAACCAGTGGAGGTTAGTCAGGAAGAAAAGTACCAGGGACGGATCCCATCCTAGGCTCGCAATCATCCCTCACATAATTAGCTGTCAGAGCACATCCTCTATGACCCAGCAACTTCAACTTCTAAGTGCACAAAAAAGCGAAAGTGAGGATTTTCAACGCAGATTGTTTGCAAAAGTGAAGAAAGGAGAAACGACAAAGCCATCCCCTGCTACAGAAAGGGCTACACTGGTTACGGCACACTCGTGGTAGAGGACAGGCAGCTGTTAAAAACGGCGAGATCAGCTTGGAAGCGTTGCCACAGAAGGTCTCTGCGAGGAACCCAAGGCAGTCAGGAGACACCAGGCAACTAGGCGCACTATGCTCCCATTTCAACGATGGGAGGCGGTAGTAAAGGAGACACACACTGGATAACACACATCAGGAACAAAACCTATGGAAGCATTGAGGACCTTCTCCCCTCAGTCCTGTTCCTAAAAGGAAACGGCTTCTTCCCACTCAGACCCTTGATGGAAATGATCTGGGGGACAGTGAGAGACAAGCGGTAGAGCCCTCAACTGGCCATGCTGACTTCAGGAGCAAGATGGAGGGAGTGCTGGGTGAAGACAGGCCACCTACCCAGGAAGTGGAAGAAACGAGGTGCCTGGAGCTGCTGGAGAGGAGATGGAGATCCTGGAGCAGCCACTAAAGACTTGGGCCGTAGGAGGGAAAGCTGGGCGAAGTCAGGTTTAAGTGTGTTCGGCTGCACCACGTGCCACATGAGCCCTTCAGAGTGTGCGGATAAACCCATGGCAAAGATCTAGAACACCAGTGAGGTCTGGGAATCAAATCTGTGGTTTTTAAAATTTTATTTATTGATATGAGAGAGAAAGAGGATAAGGGAAAAAGAGCAAGAGAAACATCAGTTTGTTGTTCCACTTATTTCTGCACGCATTGGTTGATTGTTGTCCATGCCCTGACTGCGGGGTCACACCTGCAACTTTGGTGTTCATCGGAAATATGCTCTAACCAACTGAGCTACCTACCCAGCCAGGGCAGATGTGTGTTTCATGTGCATGTTTCTCTGCTGCTGGTGAGGTGAGAACAAGCCTACATGAAGGTTACATATGGATGAAAATAGCAAGGAAGGGCCACCCCAGAAACTGTCCCAGTGGTGACCTCTGCAAAGTTAGATTAGGTACTGGTGGGCTTCGTTACAGTGAACACGTATACATTTTAACAGGTGTATGTTTTTGTTACACTCAGTAACGAGTGCTTAACAGGATAGGGACTGGTGAGGCAAGCAGGGAGGCCTGGGTGCAAAATTCAAGCAGGCTGACTCTCAGGGCCTTGAGAACTCAAGGGCCAGCACACAAACACACCTGTGAGGGAATGCCTCCCTAAGGTTAGCACCCTAGCCGCCCTGTTTATCCTCCTTGTTAACTAGCATCATTCTAAATCTCATTTGAATTCCAGCTGAGCCCTGACCAGTGTGATTCTGTGGGTTGGGCATTGTCCTGCAAGGCGAAGGGGTGCCTGTCCGATTCCTAGTCAGGGTACACGCCTGTGTTGCAGGCCAGGTCCCTGGTTGTGGGCATGCAAGAGCCAACCCGATCAGTGTCTCTCTCTCACATCGATGTCTCCTTCTCTATCACCATCCCTTCCTCTCTCTAAAAATCAATTTAAAATCAATTTAAAATCTTTAAAAAAAATAAAATAAATTCAAGCTGAGACGCTATCTGCCACACACACTAAATACAGAGTACATTGCCATTTCGAAAACACTTTCATATACATATTTCGCTGGCTCTTCGTGACAACTTCAGAAGAAAGTGAGACCAATATTATGGTTCCCTTTCTACAGATGAAAGGCCAGAAAGGGTAAGAGACCTCTCCCTGGTCACACTGCTGCTACGGAGCGGCAAACTCAACCCAGTTCAACCGGCTGCGGTGATTCTCACTCCTCAGTATTTCCACGACACCAGGCGCATGCGCACGCACAGAGAAAAGAAATTGATATCATTCATATATCAGGCAAAAGTGAGTCTCTGACGTGAACCTAACCCAAATATTCATATGTCCCATCAAAGAGGAAAGCGATTTTCAATCAGTGTGCTGCGGCAGGCACACCGGTGTACCGAAACAATTTTAAAAATATGTAGCACCTGACTGTTTAGTCAGGGACACTGACCTCTTTCCCCTTAGATTATCAGATAAAAAAATAACAGCCAACACAACAATAGCCATCTGGTGTGAATGAACAAAAATTATACCTTTTTTGGTCAAACTGCCAAAAGAATATATTTTGGGGTATGCCATGAAATGAAAACGGTTAGAAATTACTGGAATAGGGCCCGCATCGCCCCTTGCCCCCTCTGAAAGCACAGGAGGCAGAAGCCCACACAGATCCTGCCTGACGGCGGCAACATGGCTGTCCCTTAGCATCAGCCTTCCTGAGGGCCTACAGGCAGGTCCCCGGCTGCTGACCGGCACCAGGTGTGAGCCATACAACCTCTGGAAGTTTGGGGGAGCGGGGCCACTTGCTCAGGGGACATTAGCCCACGAGTCTTTCTCAGAGTTGGACAGTTCTAGCAGGAACGCACGCACGGCGGTCGGCACTTCCAGCTCTTCCCCGGCCCAGTGACCTGGAAGACGGCTGGGGAGTTAGTTCAGACGGGCCTTCAACTGCTGCCGTGGTTACCCAGCTGCGTTCCAGGGCACTGCAAGATCCCAACACCACACTTGATAAAAAACGAGCAGTATATATCCCCTATCCCCTCGGCGGTTTTATCTTTCCCAGTTCTCAGCTGGTACTTTCTTTTAGCAATGAAGTTAAAAAATTAAGAAATTGAAAATACACACTCATTGGCCAATTGTTCTTCTTTTTCTTTCACCAAACCTAAATCATAGCTGGCGACATTCATCCTATTCTTGTTGACCTGTTGCTCCTCTAAGAAGATGGATGTGGACCGGTTCCCCACCAGCCTGGCCCTTAGGTGCACTGTTTAGCCAAGCCTTTGTCTCCCTCTTCTGTTGAAAAGAAGAATAACAGGCAACAAACAAATTCTGCTGGAAGAAACGTTGGAGGAAACTCTACCCTAGGATGTTTACATAAGCTGTGTACAGTGGCTTTAAAAAGGGTCTGGTATTACAGTATTATTATCCAGATAACATTAGGATTAATATTTCCCACAAAAAGTAAACTTTAAGTCAGATAAGATCAAATCAGGAAAAATTGCACTCACCTGAGTAGTGGAACAAGATCGACGGAATGATTCTTTGGTCGCGGGGCTAAAAGATTCAAGGCTGATTTCTCCCCCCGTTTCAGTACAATATGGAAGTCCCTGGTAACCCACCCGAGGTGTTACTGGAGCCCTGTATCTTGCAAGGGTGTATCTTGCAAAGGCATAGCAATTTATCTAAAAACTTTCTGTTCATAGTTGTAGAGATGGCCGAATTTGCACCCTCTCATCAGGCAAAAAGCATTAGCCTCAGAAATGGGAAAAAAATAATAAAGGTTTCCTGCTAAATACCACAGTCCTCAATCATAAAATTAAATATTCCTTTGCAAACTGTTATATTCTACAGTAATAAATTATGACCTTTTACAACATTCAGTGATGTGAAGAAAAATTTGAGTTTCTAAAGGGCCTTACACTGTCCCGAGCATACTGGAAGGCTCTTTAAGGGGGGTTTCTTTGTGAAGAAAAGAAATGCACTGTGGACTGTTGTCATGAAGCCCCACTGGGCCCATCTTAGGTGTGAGCTCTTTCCCCAGTGGGGTCATCTGCTGTTTATGCAGTGCTGCCCCCCTTAATCAGGGCGACCGCCACGCAGCACGGTGTTAAGCACTCGATACATATACATGCACTGACAACAAGCATTGTCCTCATTTCTCACGTGAGGAAACTGCAAGTTATAAGCAACTTACCTGAGAGGGCAAGGTTCGGTGAGAAGCAAAGTTGGGATACGTCCTGCAGGATGGAACCTCAAACTCTGTGCGCTTGGAGGCAACGCCCACTGCCTCTTTTAAAGGCTACTCCCAAACTGGTAGGAAGGCACACCTGAGACCAGTGTTTCCCTGGTCATGAGAATCATGTGGGAAGCTTGTTCACTGTGGCTTCCCAAACCCCCGACTCTGCAGGTTCTGACTCAGTGGGTCTGTGCTAAGCCCAGAAATTGTCTTTAACAAGTGATCCAGGTGATTCTTATCACCAGAGAACTATGGCAATGGCCTTAGACTAGGGGTCAGCAAGGTAAAGGGCCAGAGAGTATTTTGGTTTTGTGAGCCAGAATGTCTCTGTCCCAGCCACTCAGCACAAAAGCAGCCAGAGGCAATTGGGAAATGAATGGGTGTGGCTGTTGTCCAATACTTTATTTACAAAAACAGGTGGCTGGCTATGGTTTGCTGCCTCTTCTCTTAGACCATTTATAATACCATTTTAAAAGGGACATTAGTGCTTACTCTTTGTCATCTTATGAAGGCCATGTCTCAATCAGGCAACTGATCTGATGAAAATCTTCCCGACACCATGAACAGCACTGAGGGATAAAGTCAAGGTGTATCTTCCCCTGCTCTTCAGGGAGCAGCACTTCTGATATCAGATGCAGGTTTGTGTCCTGCCCTGTCTGCCCAACTCTTGACATAGGGGAGGACACTAGTTGGTCAAGCACAGGCAAGTAAGTGACAGTCTCGCCTCCACGTGCTGGTGAATGTGATGGGCAGAACTCTAAGATGGCCTCCAAGACCGCCATCCCCTGGTGAATGCGCACCTTTTTCCGATTATCCTCTCCCACACTAGTGCAAGTCCTACTCTGCAGAGAATTTGCAGATATAATTAAAGTCCCAAATCAGTTGACTTTAAGTCAGGGAAATTGTCCTGAGGCCTGGTGAAATCAATTGAGCCCTTTAAACCTGAGTTTAGAAGTCAGAGACAGAAATCCAAATCAAAATGAGAGACATCGACCGGGCGAGAGTCTCCATTGTTGGCTGTGGCGATGGAGGGGCCTGTGGCAAGAAAAGTGTGTGTCCTCTAGGAGTCGAGAGCTCCCTGGCTGACAGCCAACCAGAAAGGGGTCCTCAGTCCGGTAGCCATAAAGAAACAAGTTCTTCCCACAACTGAGTGAGTTCAGAAGAAGACGCTGAGCCTCAGAGCAGCACCTGCTGTGGCTGACACCTTGACATCAGCTGGTGTGACCCCAGCAGAGCAGAGAATCCAGCCACATTGGGCTTGGACTTCTGACCTCAAAAACTGTGGGATAATAAGGTTATGTATGGTAAACTGCTCAGTGTGTGCTAATTTGTTTCACAGCAATAAAAAAACATAAAAACTAATTCAAAGAGGACCAGGGCTTTGATGTGTGAATTACTGCTGGGAATGGTGACTGACATCCAGCAGTTTCTGGGTTTAAATATAGGAGGGTGTGCCCCCTAAGGGCCATTTCCGTTCATCCGTCTGGATTCTTCCCTGACTCAGGCCGGTGTGCACAACCCGACTTTCAGGAAGATGCTTATCAAGAACACCTACTGCAATGACATTTATTCAAGATCAACGTGCAGCTTATTTCAACACCTGTCATATGCAAAGCATTAAAGCAGATATTGGGAGTGGACAGGTGATAGGGGATGGAAAGATAAACAAGTTTACATCTTGAATGAGGGACAGATGGAAAATTAACTGTCCAGCAGATATTACCATTCAAGTGTCAGAAAGCAAGGCAGTTAATTCTGACCAAGATCGAATTTACATGAGAGGGCATTCTAAACCAGAGACTAAAAGCCTGTAGTACTTGGTAAGTGTAAGATGTCAGCAGAGATTGTGGAGGGCTTTCTTTATACAATAGGCCCCTCGGGGGCCCCCAGAGCTTTTCCTGCATCCTGGAAATTAGGAGCTCTGACCACCAAGTAATCCTCTAGGGCACCTACTGTTAGTTTCTTTCTTTTTTTACTCTTTCACGAGGATGACTGATGCTGAGCTGAATTCAGAGGAGCATTTGATTTGCCTGCTATCCTCTGGGGATGCCCCTGCTAAATGCATGAAAAGTCATCCAACATCAGAGATCACTCAGCCACGGATGTGAGAGCTTCTGTCGCCTTACAGAGCTTACAATCGCCGTGCCCTCTTAAAATCCCCCACCACCACCCCCGTGCAACATCCAGAGGTGGGGAAGCCTGGAGGGAATGAGGAGCTTGACTTAATATGCTACAATTCCTATTGGCACCCGCTCCAAGCAGCCTTTTAACAGAGATGTTTAATTGATCTTTATTGAGCAGAACCATCCCTTCTGCTTACAAAAGAAATGATCGCTCTTCCCCCTGGTTCTATCTGGAGCAGTTAATAGCGCCAGTTTTCTCTTACAGCAGAGACTCTTAATGACCAGGAGACTATCATTAATAGAGTTTATTGTCCAAAATACAAGCCGAGTTCTAATCAACCTTCACATTGAGATTGCTTTGCCTGTATCTGTTGATTTTTAGAGAGGCTTTTCCCAGCTGACAAGCGCATTTTTCTTGCCACTCGGTCTGCTGTCCAATTAACAAACGCCGTCGACAAAGTAATCTATAGGCCTTTGCCAAAGACCCTTGAGGATGCTGTAATGTGCATCGATCGGACCCGCCTGCAGCAGCTCCTAGACAGGCCTGAGAGCTGAGCCGTAATCGTTCGCACATGTTGCGAAGGAGTATTTGGCAGGTCTGAAGACCGTCGTTGTAACACTTCCAGGGTTTGGAGACAGCTTCCCGGATTCAGTCAAAATAGAGCTCCTGCTTGGTCGTGATTGAGAGGAAAAGTAATACTTCCCGAGTTACTTCAGTTCGTTTTTCAAAGGCTTTATTGATATTAGCATTACTCCTCGAAATAACCTTCAAACACAAACAGGTATTAATGTTTCCATTTCACAGCTAGGAAATTTTGTATTAAATGTTTCTACTAGCACGCTATTTGAGGAATAGATTTGGCAGCAAACTACAGGCCAGTACTTACTGCTACAATCAACTATTATTATTTGGGGATTTGTTCTAGAGTTATGGATTCTCTGGGTCTTTTTCATCTCTGGCCTCCTTCTGGCTGCTGGTTTCGCCCCCCTGCCACCTGCCCCTGCCTCCCTCTCCTCCAAGTTACTATGCTGGCATAGTAGGCCCTGTGGCCACTGTTTTTCTAAACCAAATTGTAAAACTTGTTTTATGGAAAATATGAGTGTTCTTAAGTGGGAAAGAGGACAGAATATTGAAACCATGATTTTCTAGAAAAATCTGAGATGTAGGAGCACCCCAATCATGTGGCTCTTACCATATCCCCAAATGGCTAGCAAAGGGAAGTGTGGGAAGGGAAGTGCCTACCGTTCATTGGCGCAGTTAGTAGAAATATGATTAGCGCAGGTATAAGACAGGCTTGTGGCCTCACCTGGAATGTGAAGGGGAAGAAGAGAGGAGGCTTTATACCTGAGATGTTGGCTTTTTCCCCCAGTTTTGTGATGTAATTGACAGATAACATTGTATTAGTTTAATACATATAACATAATAATTTGATGTATGCATATATCGTGAAGTGATTACCATAATAAGCTTAACTAACGGCCATCACCTCGCATGGTGACAATTTTTTTCTTGCGATGACAATTTTAAGATCTACTCTGTTAGTGAAACTCCCAAGGATACCATACAGTATTGTTAACTAGAGTCGCCATGCTGTACCTTAGATCTCTAGGACTGAAGTATCTTAGAACTTGAAATTTGTGCCTTTTGACCCCCTTCACTCATTCCCTCACCCCCCTCCCTGCTTCTGGTAATCACCAACCTATTCTCTTTCTAGGAGTTCAAGTTTTTTAGACTCCACATATAAGTGAGATCATACAGTATTGTTCTTTCTCTGACTTACGTCGCTAGTATGATGCCCACTAGCTTCACCTGGCTTTCTTTTCACTTAGAATGACAGTTAAACATTCGGGACTATGTCGATGTCATTACCAGGTATTCTGGGCTGAGTTGATTACCTCCAAAAATCATACAATGAAGCCCCAACCCTCTGTATCTCAGAAACGTAAGGGCCTTTGAAGAGGTAACAGTTAAAATGAGGCCTTCAGGATGTATCCCAATGCAATCTGACTGGTGTCCTTATCAGAGGAGATTAGGACGCAGAGACACCAGGGATGCCTAAGAGGAAGGCCATGTGAGGACACTGCGAGAAGGCAGCCATCTGCAAGCCAGGGACCGAGGCCTGGAATAGATCCCTCCCTCACAGCCCTCGGAGAAAACCAATGTGCTGACTGACACCTTGACCTTGGACTTCCAGAACCACAAGAAAACAAATTTCTATGGTTATGATAGCCCTAGCAAACAAATTCAGCACCCAAAAAGCGAATGTGGACAAAGGCCTGGTACAGCTGCCACTTCCGTGCTCTCTGTTACTTGCCAAGCGCTGCTCTGCACACATTGCATGTATTAGCTCAGTCCCCACCCTAGCCCTGTGAAGTGGGCACCGTCATTCGCATCTGTACCCATTTTCACAGACGAGGAAACTGAGGCACAGGGAGGTTTGGAGAATTGCTCAAGTCCATACCTCAAGCAACTTCAAAAGCTGGGATTTAAAACTTGTCCCCAGCCTAGCAGTTCTCTGTTCTGTTCTCTGCCTGTATCTTTCCAAAACTGGTCTAGGACACAGCATGGAAGGCAAATCTGAGGGTAATGTGCCCCACTCCTGAGAAGCAAGGAATAAGGTAGGAAGCTTTGGAGAGACAAGAAAAGCTGTTTCATCCTGAGGCCCATGAGACAGAAGGAAGAGACACCTGACCCTTGTGAAGTGAGGGCCCCAGACAGGAAGGTTTTCTCACGATGGCCACCACCTCAATCCACAGCCCTGTTGGGGACATAGCCATGGCGTCAGGCAGCCTTGTGCTCCGCTGCACATGACGGCCGCTCTGGGCACACGGCACACTCTGAGCGGGTGGGGCCTTGTGGATGCCCAGTCAGGAATGGCTCATCCCTCTCCAGCAGCCGTTTGTCTAGCACCCACAGAGGACGGAAGCCAGACTGAGAGTCAGGGAGGCTCTCCTTTCTCTCTAGGAGTTTTAGTAGCATTTTAAGCTCGGTAATTGCTTGTGGTAGGGGTTGCCAAGTGCAATGCAGGACTGGTTGGCAGCATCCCTGGCCTCTACCCACTAGACACCCGTAGTAGGCCCACCCACTTGTGACCACCAAAACTGTCTCCAGACACTCCCAAGCATATCCTAGGAGATAAAATCACCTCCACTGAGAAGCATTTCTCTATCCTACAAGAGAAACAGATAAAGATACTTCCTCAAACCACTTATTTTCATCTGTGAGGAAGTTGTCATAATAATACATGCAAACCTTCTATGTCTACAACGTTGGACAGTGCACAACCTGCCCACCCGCCTCTTCTGCCCCTCCCCTCAAGCCTCACAGGAGAATGAGGCTAATCCGCCCTATACTTGGTCATTGCTTTCTACTTCCCATACTCTGAGATACTCGAAGAAACCAGAAGGCTGACTATACCATCAAAATTCAAGCTTCCTGGTCTCAGCTTGGTGTTGGGTTTGAACTGACCTTCACCTCCCCCCCTGAGGTGAAGATTACGAAAATAAGAGCCATGCTGATCTTTCTGATTTTCTAGCCCAACCGTGAATGTGGCAGGCTCGAGGTGCTAATAACATTTTTCCCTTCCTCATTGCTGAAGCAATAGATAAAACAATTTTATAGCTGTGTGCCCCTATCCCTAAAGCTAGCAGTATTAATTAGGAAATAAAGCAGTGACAGAGTGTGCATTAATGAGCTATTAATGCCTGCAGTGGGTGCCCAGCACGGTCTGAAGCCAAAGGCCCAGCAATTTCCACCACCCAGTAAGCACACTAATAGCCAATTAAAGTCCATCCTGACTGGCTCCTTTCTCCTGGTCGGGAGTTTTTCCAATTTAAAAAGTTGTGAAGTTTCCAAGTAAGCATAGGTTTGTTTTAGTGTGTGCTCCATCTCTCTTCTTGCAATAAAAGGTGAATCTGCCCACAGAGAAGGGACCGACACACTGGTCCTCAAAGTGGTCCTTTGACCCCGTTTGCAGGAGGCAAGAGGCCCCCTAGCAAGGAGTTGTTCACTCTACCCATTTCTTTCCTGAACATCTAAGCTGCAGGAGGGAAGGAGGCTGACACGTTTGTAGCAGCTTTTGTCTTAGAAACTATATAGTTTCATATTGATCCCCTATTGACAACTTATCTTCTAACAATACCTGTCTCCTAACAGAAATAAGAGTGAAGATAAGGCACACTCTTTACTAAACTCCAGTACGGCTGTGGACATGCATCTATAATCTCATTTAATCCCCATAACAACCCCCTGAGAGGGGTACACTGGTAATTCCCATGATGCTAGTGGAGAAACCGTCACAGAGAGGTTAAATAATTTACCCAAGATCACACATCTAGAGGGGGGGAGAGTATTTTTGGGACCAGACGTCTGCCCTCAATTCTAGGAGCCTGGAGCTGACTCACAGCCTACAGCTCTCTTTTGCTCCCTGGGACCTGGTGGTGCAGGCCTCTTGCCTGAGAGGCAAGTAGGGTAGTATTTACATTGCAGATGCTTTCTCCCCAGAGAAAGGCAGAAGGGAGAGCCTTGCTATTGCAAGTGTGGCCCACAATCCAGCAGCACTATTATCATTTGGGAGCTTGTTAGAAATACAAACTCCAGGCCCCACCCCAGAACCATGAATCAGAACCTGCATTTTAACAATATCGGCAGGGGATGCAGAGGCATATTACATTTTGAGAAACACCAAGTTGGAGCTCTAGTATGCCATCCTTCAGGACCTGTTCTTCTCTGTAATTAATTACAAGGAAGCAAAGGCTCATTCTATACCCACCTGGCCTCGGTCACTTGGCTACTACACAAGCTCATTTAATCCTCCCCAGAACCTGCAGAGGAGATGGAGTCGGGGTGGTCAAGCACCAGAGCTTCTGTAAAAGAACGTGGTCAAGGCAACTTTGAGTCCAGAGCCCTAGTGAGAAAGCTGGGAAGCAGAGTGGTAGAGTGAGGGCAGTGTGGGCTTTGGGGGCTGACAACATGGCACAGAGTCACACCGCAGCAATGCACACCGTGGGTCAGGAGGGTGGGCCAGGGCCTGCTCTACAGAAACCCACAGCAGAGCAGCAGGCAAGGCGAAAAAGTCAGTTCTGATGGTGGAGCCTCTCAATTTTACGATTTAAAGAAAAAGAAAATACCTGGTTAAAACAGTACTACCAGGAAGTAAAGAGAGGGCTTCTCTAGGCCCTTCTGGACTTACACCTAATGCCTGTTTATTGAGAACCTCTCGGTGCATTTGCTCAGCGCTGCACGGAGATGGAGTTGTGCTCTGCGTCCACAAGGTGTCTGATCTAAAAAGGACCCAGAAATTGGTGAGGTGCAAAAAAAAAAAGGCAGAACAATGCAACAGCCTTAATCAGACTACCTTTGCTTTTCTTTGCTTGTAAGTCACCGGCTTTAAATTTAATATAGTGTCATGTCTTTATTTTTCTTGAGGTTTTCTTAAAAGATCATATAAAGATTTTCTTCCATGGTAAGACTTTTATATTGTATTTTTCTTAAAATAGAGCATGGTACATTTACCCTTCATCAGATGATCCCTTCTAACTCACCTTGCTTTATTAAGAAGACTGCTAGAGATTTCTATGCCCCTAGTAATAAAAAATGTGTTTTGGGCCCATTCAAACCAATGAAAATCTGAGTTTTCGAGGCACAAGAAAATGAAAATTCTCTAGATCGGTGTCTTTTACTACTTTTAATCTGTTAACAGACCGAGTGTCTCAGATAAAAGGTACTCTAGCGTGAATTGCTATCGTTAGTAGCATTCCATATAGGTAACTCTTGATTATTCCAATTTCTCACAAATTTGGACACTTTTACTGCCTCTATAGCCTCTCTAGAGAGTGTGAAAGAAAAAAGACCTGCAATTTATTTCTCAAAATGTACACAGAAATATAATGGCATATACACACAGGAAAACCTTATAAATAATGTATGAGGGACAATGTAATGTCACTAAGAGCCACTCATTTAGAAACAACACTTGTCACAACTTGCCCTCTCACCAAAACTGATTGGGAATTTTTAGGGACCACCAGACCAGACACAGAGAGTTATAGGGGCCTGGGATGTTTGAAACGTATGGCTTTGTGACCCCTCCTTGAGGAGGCAGCAGCTACCTTCCAAAACTGCAAACATGCCTCCAGAGCGTCACCTTGTCACCTCACCTTTTGCATTGTGACTATGTAGCTTCTCCTACCAAAAGGCAGAGTCAGTTTCCCCAGCCTTGAATCTGGGTTCACGGTGGGACATGCCTTGGCAAACAGAACGCAGCAGAATCAACGCTGCATCAGTTTGGAGCTAGGCCTGGAGACACCTTGCAATTCTTGGAGTCCTGCCAGCACCGCGAGCACAAGCCCCGCTAGCTACCTGCTGAGAGAGGAAAGACCTGTGGCTCAGTCAGTCCCCGGCCCCGCCGACAGCCAGCCCCGAGCTGACCCCGCAAGGGTGAGAGCAAGTGCAGCCGCAACAAGCTGGGCTTTGAGAAAGAATGGGGAGTATATGCATATGCTGTGTAAACTGCTCTGTAAATGGACGATATTACTTTTCAAAAGCATTTTTGTTCTTGTGACACCCTGTGTGAATGTATTAAAAATAGCACTCCAGTGGTCATTGGAAAAGAAAGGATACAAACTGAAATTGAGAGTAAAACCTAGTAGTCTAGCCAAATTCACATTTTTATAAATTAGTAGTCATCCCAACAAAAGTAGACATAGATGAAAAGACAGCCCAAAGAACAAGAAAATACCAACAATTTAACACCAACTAGTATCTTAAGGACATCACAGAAAGTACATGTGTATGTTCAGTTCTTTGTATAATTTGGTCACAAAAGCATTATTTGATTTGTACATCCTTGGAAGAAAACAAAGCATTATCTGTTGGGGCTTCTAGCCAAGATGGAGGCATAGGTAGATATGCTTCACCTCCTCACACAACCAAAAGAAAGATAACAACCCATTTAAAAACAAAGAACAACCAGAACTGCCAGAAAATCAAACTGTATGGAAGTCCCACAACCAAGGAGTTAAAGAAGAAACATTTATCCAGACTGGTAGGAGGGATGGAGACAGGAAGCTGAAGTGGAGAGGACGCACCACAAGCCAGTGGCTGGCAGACCAGGCTATCCCACACCCACGTGCAGATAAACTGGGAGGGACAACGGGGAGCATGACAGACCACCCAATTCAGAGTTCCAGCGTGGGGAAATAAAGCCTCAAAACCTCTGGCTGTAAAAATCCGTGGGGCTTGCAATGGCGGGAGAAATTCCCAGCCTCTTGGGAGAGTCTGTTGGAGGGGCCCACAGGGTCCTAGAATGTACACAAGCCCACTGACCCAGGAATCAGCACCTGAAAGGGCACAATCTGCTTGTCGGTAGCAAAGGAAGAAGAAGCAGGATGATAGCCAAGCAAGCACCATTGTTCCCTCTCTGACCCCTCCCCCACATATAGCACCATATCAAAATGAAGGGGGTTGCCCTGCCCTGGCACTACCAAAGGCTCCGCCTCTTATAACATAACAGGTGCGCCAAGACAAAGAAACATGGCCCAAACGAAAGAGCAGATCAAAACACCAGAAAAAGAACTAAGTGAGGGAATAGTCAACCTATCAGATGCAGAGGTCAAAACACTGGTAATCAGGATGCTCACAGAAGTGATTGAGTATGGTAGCAAAATAAAGGAAGAAATGAAGGCTATACAAAGTGAAATAAAGAAAAATATATAGAGAAGCAACAGTGAAGGGAAGGAAACTGGGACTCAAATAAATGATTTGGAACAAAAGGAAGAGATAAATATTTAACTGGAACAGAATGAGGCAACAAGAATTAAAAAAAAATGGGAGACTTAGGAACCTCTGGGACAACTTTTTTTTTAAGATTTTATTTATTTATTTTTAGAGAGGGGAAGGGAGGATGAAAGAGAGGGAGAGAAATATTAGTGTTTGGTTGATTTTTCAATAGGTCTCAATCCATACCTATGTGACAATGCCTCTTTTTATTTTTATTTTTATTTTTTGCAGGTGAATATCAAAAAATTATGCTTCTGAAATCTCTCGATGTCTATTTCGCCCATAGAACAATTAAGCTGCCCTATGTGTGCCACTCACGACAGAGCCCCCTTTACAATGCCCCAGCAGTTATCTCTGTGCGGCCCAACCCCCCTGAGCTTTCTCTCTCACGCCACAGCCTCTCGATCTCTTTCCGAGGTGCCCTTTCCTTGTGGTGTTTCTTGGGGCTCTACTTAGGCTTGTTCACTCTTCCTCGTCCGCGCCACCTCCCAGAGGATTTCATCTATGTCCCTAGCTTCAGTCACGACCTAATCTGTCTCCATCCAAGCCCACTCTCTGCAGCTTTAGACCGACGGATGTGGCTCCCTGTTAAACATCTCCATTTAAATGTCTCATACAGGCACCTCAAACTCAACAAGTCTGTATTACTCCATGTCCACTCAGAAAAACAGCCCAGGGCAGGCAGTTCAGTATAGCAAACTTCACATGATGATGGAAAATCAAAAAGGCCAGATAGGATGGTGGGACAGCCCAGAACATCACAACAGCAGGAGCCACAGCCGCCCCATGGCTGGAGGGGCAAGGAAGGGGATAATGTTGCCACAGCCAGCACCAGGGCTGCCAGGAGCTGGAAATGCAGAGATGTGGCCACCTAGTAGGGCAGGGGCAAGATGCCTGAACAGAGCAGTGGGGAAGGGAGAAATACCTGGGCTTGACCCTTCCTGCTGCCCTCTAACCTCCTGCTGGTGCTATCCATCGGCTGCCCTACCTGGAAAAGAGTTGGCAAGAAGAGATGGGAGATAGGGTCTACCAAGTCAGCCCCACGACATCAAGCAAGGCTCTGGAAAGGCAGGGAGTGCGTCTGAGGCAAACAAGCAAATGACAGCACAATGCCCATTTCTCCCTGCACCTCGTGTCCTGTGAAGTGGAGCCATCTTGCACTCACCGCAGAAGTCATACCTGATCTTTCTCCTCCCCTCATGCCCACATCTAATCACCCACCCTCTAAGTAGCTCATCCATTTCTCCACCTCACAGCCACCACTGGACTGTTATTACTGCAGCAGGCACCACTCCCCCATCTCCTGTCCCCAGCCACACCCTCTCATCAGCCCCTACACTCGATCCAGGAATTTTCTCACATGTAGCTCTTACATCACTCGGCTACTTAAAGTCCCACAATGGATCCCCATTCAGCTTAGGATGAAGGGCAGATTCCCTGGCAAGACATCAGTGCCTTCCAATCTCCCCTCTCCTGACACACTTCTCCACCCTCTATGCCCCAACCTGAACTTCTCGCCCTTGGATCTCCTGGGGCTGCTGGAGTCCAGGCCTTCACAGGCACCCGACAGCATATTCTTCACGGAACACTCCCCTGTCCTCTGCCCTCGTCTGACTCCTACATTGATGCCGCTCTTCTTGGAAGCCTCCCAGGTCCTCCTTCTGGGTGTTCCCGCACACCTGACCCCCCCCCCCCGGTGGTGGGGCTGCCAGGTTTCACAAGGAAACCGTCCACTTTAACAGGCACCCTGCATTTTACCTGGCACCCTTCCCAGAGAGCGTTTGTCCCACAGCATGACAACTGCATGTCCACATTTTCGTTTTCCCACTGGGCTCCAAGTCCCTTGAGGATAATGATCTTGTCAGTCCTGTTCCTCATTTGGCTAATTGAGAAAGTAAATATGACTGACTTGGATGGATGGAGAAGTGACTCGTGGGTGGTAGTTTTACTTGAAATCTCTATAGGGCTGGGCTTCAGGCCTAAACAGGAGATAAGCTTCAGAGACGAAAAGGCTGATGACATTACTCATCCAAGCTGGAAGCAGTTAGCTCCGGGTTCCGTGCTGTGGGAAGCAGAACTTGGAGAAGGAAATTACAGACTAAAGGGAAATGGTGAGAGGTGGAGCCGATGTGGTCAGTTTCCTCTTCTGCGAAATGGGACCAGCCAGGCCAGCGCAGGCTGAACCCCCTGAGGGGAGCTCTGGGAGGGCAAGGGCGAGCTGAGATGCATTCTGCCCCCTCGGCCACCTTAACTGGCACAGAGAGGCCTCCTATTAAACGTCTGATCGCTTGCACCACTGCCTTAAATTTGGGAGCCTACCAGCATCACCACCTCCTGAAAGGAGACACAACTTGGACTGAACTGAACTTCTCTCATGACTGAGACTGGTTTGATGAGGGATATCTGAACAGTCTATCAACCCCACTTCTGGAATGTGAAACTTCCAGAAAATTTTCAAAGGGGGCTCAGAACTAGTCACCCCAAAATGTGCCTCTGTGATACATAGATTGTTTTGAGCTAAAGGCAGTTTTAGCCACAGGCTCAAGAGAAACCCTTCCTTAACACCAAAAGAACTTAAATTAGAGGCTGTACCCTTAATAAGAGATTATCAGAAATTACTTCTTTTGACCTACCTGTAGGGCAGGACAAACTTCTATTTATTAAACATGTCCTTATAATCCTGCAATGACCCTTTGAAGCCCCCACGGGGCATTAACTCACCCCTAGCTCAGGATGTCTTATGTACCTCAATCCCCATTTCTGTCCCTGCACTTCTCCCGGATGTGCAGCCTCTGACTCTCTCATGTGTGCAGGGTTCCCATACATTTGCTGGTATTAAATTTGGTTATTTTCTGTTGCTAAAAAAAATAGAGGTGTAATTGGAAATGACTAATGTAATGCTTTAGCCTGCACAAAGCTAACAGACTGACATCAGCTGGTCTGGAACTGCTCTGGCTGTTTCCCGAGGCCTTCCCACAGCTGTGCAGTTTGCACTCCTGCTGCAGGGGTGATAATGCCAGAAAGGGCCGGAAGGGTGGTGCCAAGGATGACCAGATGTCTTACTCTCCTTACCTTGGGGTGGTTTTCTAATAGCAACCTTACATGTTGCTATTTGCAGACCCAGTACTCAAGGGCCAGGTAGGTAACAAATATGAAAGATGCGGGCAGGGTGGAAGAAAGGCAAACGAGAGCCCGCCATCTAAAGAGATGGCTTCTACCAGTTCCAGACAATTGCTGCCACGCCGGAATGCTGGCCCAACTTTTCTACCCCTTCCAAAGACAAGAATCAAGATGTTAACACTTAGTCTCATGATTTTTAATGTGTCCGTTAATTTGACAAGTATTGGATGGTTCAAGGAAAACACGACCCTGAGTTTATTTTTCCATGTGAGCTTCCAAAATGACAATGGGATCAACATGTAACTTTAGGCAGAGGTCCCCTCACCTCACGAATCTCAGGCAGTTGTCAATGCAACTTCCAGAAGCCTTTAGTTGAAATCAATGCCTACGATGCTCTACAGGATCTAGAGAATCATTGGCTAATTTGCTCTGGGGAGAAATCTCATCGGTATCAATCAGGCACAAATGTAGATTATTCCCCCATGAATATGGTCACCTCTATGTTTGGTCAACATTTATTGAATATCACATAGGGAAGGACTGATGGTTGGTAAAGCGAGAAGTGGCCCAAACAAGGTGCTCTCACGGCTGGAATCCAGCAGGAACTATCTCTGCAGCCAGTTAATTACGTGCTTACCTATTTTCATACTAGCTGGCTAATAGTCACTGTCCAAGTCCCAGCCCTGTGGGCCTCAGCAAGGGATACTGCCCCAGGCACGGGTGGACCAAAGCAATCCCGAGCTTGTGGCCCCCTGCAGCCAGCCTTAGGAACTGCAGCCTCTCTCAGGTACCGCAGAATTGTTCAGTACTTTGAGCATGACCCACTAACTCTCCAAAGAGAAAATAAAATAAATGCCCTCCCCAAAAAGCACAAATTGCTTATTTCTCCCTCAACTCTTTTCTTGATTAACTCCCGCTCTTCCATTCGAATCTCATTTCCTACTTCCCAATCTGGACTATAACCCCCGACAGAGTCTCACAGCTCTTTATTTCCTATCTTATATCAGCTTATCTATTGTCTGCCTCCTCAACGAGGCTGTGAGCTCCATGAGAAATCAGAAAGCAGAATTTAGTTGGCAAAATGAACAGGCTTCCTATGGTTTAGGTGGAGCTAGCTACCAACTTAGCTCCGAGGATGGGCCCTGATGTGTCCCAGCCATCTGGAGGAAGCACATCCTTCGTCCAGACCCTAGTAACTGGTTCAGGAATGCGAGTCTGACCGAGGGCGACTCAAGCAAAGCAAGCCTGCGCGCTGTGGCGGAAACAGAAGAGTCGCTGACACAGACAATGCCACCACATCGGTTATCATGAAGCATGATGGGGAGGCCCAAAGGTGACGTACTGGGGGCCCCTGCAGCAAACCAGACCTGGGCCGGCCCTGCCTTTGGACTTTGCAGTTATACCAACCAATACATTCTTTTTTCTTTAACCAGTTTCAATCAGGTTTTCTATCTACTGTAGCCAACAAAATCCTAATGGATATAAAACCTGGGTTATTTTTGCTTGCCCCATGTCCACAGAAACCTTGCTCAGGGAAAACACTGAATAAATGCCTGCTGGACAATGTGCTGCTGGGAGAACTGGGCATGGCTTACTGGGGGAAGTGACCAGGTGACAGTCAGCCGGAGCTTTAATTTAAACATTTCTTTAGAAAATGTGTAAGACTGCCCTAGATTTAAATGCATCAAGACATTCAGAAGTATTTTCACCAATGTATTTTATAACAGAATGCTTGCTACCTGAGATGACTAATCTGTTCACCGGCCATTTCCCAAGAACTCTGGACAATTCTGCTCTAACCCCTGGATTTTCAATCTAAAGAAACTATGGTTTTAAAGCAGGAGAAGAGAACAGGAAGGAATGATTCAGCCTCCAGGCACCTTTACTCAGCTGGGTAACTATTATCCCCCCGCCCCTCCACCCCACCCAGAATGACCTGTAACTTCTTAACGTTTCTTATATTTTAAACTCCAGTTTTACTTCTCAGGTATTTAAGATGCCTTTGGCTTTTTACCTGGTTTGGTGTAAGCCAAGATGTTATCTTTCTCTTGGGGGCTATTTTGATAGGCTAGGGTCATCAGAAACAACTTTACTTCGGTTGTTACACAACGTCTTTCAAAGTATTATCGGGCTGTGTGGCTCATGGTCTAGCTATTAGAAGTCTGTGCTTCTAAAAATACGGAGGGGAAAACACATCTGACTGAACAGGGAAGGAAAATTCTACAAGTTGTCCCTATATCCTGATCAGGAGATTCTTTCCTTGGTTTCCTGGTTGACCAAAGGCACACTTGGCTATACTACTCATTCTCAAAATATGTTTGTTACTCTCAGGGCTCCTGGACTATGTATACATCCTCTAACTGTTGGCTTTCGACTCCCTCATGTACTTTTTTGTATATCTTTGCTTATAGTTCAGGATTTTTTTGTCCATTCGGGGAGAAGGAAGGAAGTTGTAAAAATCTGGTGGAAAATAAGCAAATCACTTCACCTTCTACATCAAATAAATCTACCTATATTATCCTTTTAAGGGAAAAGTCTGATGAAGAACAGGATAGTCTCAAAATATCTCTCCATAATTCACTTATTAACTACAAAGGGACAAATAATAACTTGATAGCGGAGAACCCTCAGGGACACCACCTTAAGACACCAGTGAGACACACAGACATCAGGTGCCACCTGTTAAGTGCACCGAGAAGGATGTGCTGTCACTTCTATGGTACCGTTGCCAGAAACAGATTACCTGAAACAATCATGAGTGAACAGAGGACAAACCCAAACTGGGGATCTTTCTACACAATCAGCCTATATTCTTTGCAAACTGCCAACAACCTGACGAACAATGAAGCTGGAGAACTGTTTCATATGAGGCTACAGAGATATGAGAACTAAATGCAACGCATGATTGTGGACTGGTTCCTGAGCTAAAGAAACAAAATCTACGGAGGATGTTACTGGAATAGCAGCAAAAGTTGAAGACGGATCGGAGATGAGTCACCAGCACCAGTGTTGAATCTGCGACTGAGAGCACTGTGCTGTGGTTATGTAGCAGCATGTCACTGCTCAGGGAGCCATCACTGCTTGGAAGGGGTGCAATGTCTCCAACTTACCGTTAAGTGGTTCAGAAGAAAACATAAACATGGAGAGTAAATGACAAAGCAAATGAAGCTAAACGTTAATAATTGATGAATCTAGATAAAGCATATATGAGTTCTTTACACTAATTTTGCAACCTTTTTCCAAGTTTGAAATTATATCTACCTGTACCTATATATCTACACCTATATAAATATATAAAATAAACACACTCAATTCAAAATAATATAACCTGGTGCCTCAACCTGAAATCCAACCTATTCCTCGGGTATTCTTAGTTAATCCATAGAAACAAAGGCCAAGATACCAACAGTGACCTGGTCAACAAATTCATCAGTTAGGGTCCTGTCTACACTTCTACTAATTTAAATTATGTTTTCATTTAAATAAAAATTTTGGATTTTCGCCCCGGCTGGTGTGGCTCAGTGGATTGAGCACAGTCCTGTGAACCAAAGGGTCACCGGTTCAATTCACAGTCAGGGCACATGCCTGGGTTGCAAGCCAGGTCCCCAGTGGGGGGCACGTAAGAGGCAACCACACATTGATGTTTCTCTCCCTCTCTGTCTCCTCCCTTTCCCCTCTCTCTAAAAATAAATAAATAAAATCTTTAAAAAAAATTTCGTATTTTCTTAAATTTGGTACTTGTTACTTACATGTTCAAAGCACAAAAAATTCAGATTTTCCCCAAGGGGAGGCCCAAAATTTTCAATATTTTCATCCACTAATAAGGCTAATTTCCATAACTAAGTATAGAACTTTGATGTACATAAACTTTTTCTAATATGCTGAATTCCCTATTTTCTTAGAAAATCCAATTTACATCTTTGGGACCTCAAATACCACAAGCTCTTGTTTTGTTTTAATTTCTGTTTGTTGATTTTAGAGAGAGACACCGATATATTGTGCCACTGATTTACTCAGTGGTTGGTTGATTCTGGTATGTGCCCTGACCAGGGATCAGACCCACAACCTTGGCATATTGGGACGACATTCTAACCAACTGAGCTGCCCAGCCAGAGTACAGGCTCATGTTTTTGTCACATCAGATGAACTACTTCACCCTTTAGCATCTTAAAAAATCTCTTTGATCCAGCTTTTCCATTCACTTTGGAATAATCCAGAGGTAATTAGAGCTTCTTACCTTTAGCCCAAAAGGAGCCAATTTATCACAAATTGTCATGGATTCAGATTTTAAATTACAAAGAGCCCAATTACCAATGGAGGCAAGAATCTTCTTTCCAATTAAAGTGACCGATTTCTTTGCAGACCCAGTAGTATTTCACTTTTTAATTACGTTCATTTCAATCAAATAGGAGAAAATTCTTCATTTATTTTCCTTCCGAAGAACATGATACCACAAACATTAACCATGGAGCGATACAAGACCAGACCTGCTAATGCCTTGGGCAGAACTGGACATCTAGCAACAGGTCTTGGTGAGTCTCTGGGGCTCCCTCAGCTCTAGGGGAAGAAGGAAATAATTATTTATTACACCACAGAGTTCACCTAAGGGCTCAGCAAAACTTCCAGCATCAGCCAAGTTGTGTTGAGGCAGCACTAGATATTGAAATAGGCTAGCAGGGGAATGAAGACTTAGGGACAGAACACAATTTCATTTCTTGTGCAGACAAAGAACAGAACCTCAGTGTTAAAGACAGAGCAGTATATGGAAATAAACATGAAGAACATGGGAAAACTTTGTTTTTTCTCACTTGAATATTAGTGTGATTATGTGCTGTCAAGAACTTTGAGGAAAATCAAACTTCCATTCAAGTTTGGGGGAAACACAAATTGGAGGATCCAAAAGGAACACAAGGCCACCACACCTTAGATTCCCCAACGCACCTGTTTGTCTACCCAGCTTGTGATCTTAATAGAAGGCCAGCCGCTGACCCAGGGGCCTCCTTATCTCCCTTTTCACCTCTCCCCGTGTGGTCAGCAGATGCATCAGTTCATTCACTGGAGATACAAAGGTCAAGGTTTTCACCCAATGAGTATCTCCCAGCAATCTGTATAGACAACAGGGACTACCCCATGTACTTGGATGAATGCAGTTGCTGACCATTTTTCAAAAGCTCTCAAAGATTTATAAAGCTGAGCCTGGGAGCCCTCCAATAGTTGAAATTTACTCATTCAACCAGTCATATCTGATTATTTTAGTGGAAAATTAAATTGTATACTAAGCTTTTGAAAATTAATTTAAAAATATATATGTGAGTTTATAACTTTCTTTTACTCCAGGCTGTTTGCAAAAACTCAGGAAGACCGACATGACCACGTTAGACCTACGTTTTCATTTATTAACAGATCATTGTTCAGCACCTCCTCAGGACAGGGCAGGACGCCAGGAGATGCAGGCAGAGGAACATGGCTCCTCCCTTGCTGCTCTAGTAGAGGAGGCAGATAAGCAGACACCCCAGTGTAGTAAAGAACAGAATGAAAGTGCTGCGATGGGATAAATGGGTCACCCATGTAAGAAAAGGAAAAGAGCGTCATTCTATGGGAGGAGATGCAAACAAGGTTCCGAGGTTGACAGGTGTCTTGATGGAAGGGTGATCCTGAGGAGTGAGGGTAGGACCTCCAGGCTAGCGTGTCATAGCATGGACAAATGCAGGACACATTCTAAGAACCATAAATATAAGAGGCCATGATGCTACAAAGCTGCAGCTGCTGGGCCAGGTGACCTGGAATGTGTACGAAGGAGCACAAGGGGAATTAATAGTCCAACTAGCTGCTGAAGTAGTCTGCTGAGGGCCAAGAACAGAGCTGGCCACAGCAATGGGAATGGAAATAAGTAGATATTGAGCAACTCAGGGATGGAACAAAGCACAGGGACTTGCACCCGTCATGTGAAAAGGATGATGAAGGCCCTGGCTGGTGTAGCTCAGTTGGTTGGAGCATTGTTCTATGAACAAAAGGTTACGGGTTCAATTCCTGGTCAGGACACATGCCTAGGTGGTGAGTTCAGTCCCCAGTTGGGGTGCATGTGAAAGGCAGGCAATCAATGCTTCTCTCTCACATCAAAGTTTCTCTCCCTCTCTCTCTCACCCTCCCCCACTTCTCTACAATCAGTAAGCATGTCCTCAGGTGAGGGTTAAAAGAAAAGGATGAGGAAAAAGAGGTTGACTCTATTATATGTGAACACTTAGTTGGATCCCATGGACTGGCTGGCTTTTGCTATTTAAACATTTACTGTGGCTATAATTCACATCCTGCATTGAGCCCTTGTAAGGTCTTAAACATTCCTAAGTTAAGTGGGGGAATTATTCCAATCCTTTGATAGATGAGAAAAGCAAGACTGGGAGGTTTAGCCCTGACCAGGGGAATCCAAATAACCCAGGATGAGAGATCAGTACAGTCCTCATTGCACAGTTCAACGAAGCATAAAGAGAGCTCAAAACCACCCTACTGGCATGTTCCTGACCCAAGGAGAACAGAATTCACGGGACTCACACCATCAACTGTGCTGGAAGGTGATGTTGCTGATAACGTCCATTCCAAAAGCCAACAGAAAGCTAGCGCAGCGCACTGAACCATTGTTTTTAGAAAAATGCATGCACTGAACTCGTCTTATACCTTTGGTTGAACTAAATTAAATACCCTTATCAGGTGCTATTTTTAGACTCAAGTCTTCCCATCATAAATTTTAAAAAAGAAAAAAGGTTTAAAAAAGAACAGCCTGTCTAAAAAGCAGGGAAAGAAATTCACTGAAAAAGGTTTAGGTGTTTTAGAACTTTAATGTCCTCCACGTATTCAACATAAAACACTGACAGTGGATAAACAACAGGGAAAGAGACTCCTCAGCCAGAAGGATCTTCCGGAAGTCACAGCATCACTGCGGTCAAACACTACAGTGAGAACAGTCAAGCGAACAAAGGATAAGGGAGTTAACAGAGATTTCTACTTTAACGGCGTAACTGAAAAGCAAAGAACCAAGCAACCTTCTCTTCTACCGCCTGAAAGGAAAATAAAAGTGAATTGGGGAGCTTCTAAATCTTTTGAAGCAGCTTCAAAAGGAAGGAGAGAGACAAACCCATTGAAAATACACCGCTACATTGCATAAGGCCGAGGATTCTAATAAATTCCCAAAGTCTCTACATGTATTACTGAGTACTGCATCGTTAGAAATATAAATGTACAGAGATATAAACTATTTGGTATTAAAAACAGGCCTTGCTATATAAACATATGGTATGTCATTTTTATCTCTTTATGAGAGTAACAGTATAAAGATCTCTAATTGGCCCATTAGCCTAGAACTCCTAAACACTCACCATGTGGTCAAGGTTGGCCTGAATTAACAACTGTGGAACCAGGAGCCCCTGCTGCTGTCATTTTGGAAAGGATCAAGATTCAGCACCTAACGAACGCCCCCCCCCACCCTCAATGCTACAAATTTGAAACAGGAACACTTTGTGTAGGTCCACAGGCAAGTCTGAATACTGAGATCCCGCTAGAAAAGGCAGCAGCAAAGACAACAGAAGCTGGAATCATCAGAAAAGCTAAAGGTTTTTTTAAAAGCTTCCAGTTCAAGTCAAAATTAAGATGTCTGTTCCACCAGCTTTGCAGAGCTGTGGGTATCTTGCTGTTCTTTGAAAAACAAAAGAAAAATCTATAATAAGCATGTTCCTTGGAGAAAAATACCAGTTAAGTTTTTGAAGCCATTGAGTTACTTTCGATTTTGGACATGTTCAAGGGTAGAATGCGTTATCGGACAGGATGTATTCACAGCTGATGCATCTCCAAAAACTTCTTCATGAAGGCTGCCAGCTCCTGCACATCCTCGATCGTGACGGCATTATACAGAGAGGCCCGGATGCCTCCCACAGACCTAGAATGACCAAAGACACTGCCATTAACAAAGCATGTAATTTAGCATCAAGACAAACCCTCTTTCCAGTCACCCCCGCAGGTGGCTGGGAGCTTCGGCCATTAATCATTAGAAAACTCCTAACGCAGTGAAGGTCCATCAGGCTCCCACAAATCCTAGATGAACTCAGCAGGAGGCAGGGAGCCGGCAACCACTGCAGGGTGTGCACCTCGCCTCTCGTGTGGCGAGGACATGTCTCTGTCACATGGCAAGCAGGACTAACTACTCTATCTAATGTTCAGCTGGGACACCAACGATCTGTTCTTACACCGAACAGGGGTGCACCTGCCTCATCAGACATGGATGGTAACCCCTGTGCTATAAGATCAATTTAAGACATTTTCAAGGGTAATTTTAACACAAGTCCCTGGAATTTGTGGCTCCACCATGCTCTCCACAAGGGAATCGTGCTAAGGGCTCTGTAAGCAACAAGAGGGATGATCCTTGTGACAACTAGTATTCCCAACAAGTTACAATGACTGCTCCTCCAAGCTGTGTGGGCTACAAGACTTGTTTCATTCTGCATCTGAAAAATTAAACCAGCCCTAGCCTGTTTGGCTCAGTGGATTGAGTGCCGGCCTGGGAACCAAAAGGTCACCGGTTCGATTCCCAGTCAGGGCACACGCCTGGGTTGTGGGCCAGGTCCTTAGTCGGGGGCACTCGAGAGGCAACCACACACTGATGTCTCTCTCCCTCTTTCTCCCTCCCTTCCCCTCTCTCTAAAAAGAAATAAAATCTTTAAAAATCAATAAAAAAATAAAATCTTAAGAAAAGAAAAACTAAACCCATTCTCTGATGAGCTTCTAGTCTGGATGTGTACTCACCTGTGCCCTTTCAAGGAGATCATATTGAGCTCAAGGGCTTTATCGAGAAATCTTTTTTCTAAAGCATCGTCCCCTTTGGCATTGCCAATGCGGAATGGGACATTCATCCTGCTTCTATTCTGGGACTCCACCGGACATCTGAAAAACATGTTTATTATTCCAGCAACTTTTAAAAATGTGCAAGTGCCATTAAGAAATGAACAGAAAAATGCTCAAACATTTTCTTGCTGATTAAAAAAAAAAAAAACGTGTCCCAGGACATTTACAATCTACTTAGGCAGCAGGGGTGTCAAAGTCATTTTCACCGGGGGCCACATCGGCCTTGAGGTTGCCTTCTAAGGGCTGAAATAACTTTAGGACTGAATAAATGTAACTGCTCCTTAACTATTAAGGGGTTGAAATTACATTCAGCCCTTTGAAGGCAACTGCAAGGCTGATGTGGCCCCCGGTGAAAATGAGTTTGACACCCTTGACTTAGGGAGAACCCTCTTGCATACAGAACAGTGAACCAGCACTCTGTATCCTGTGTACCTAATCTCTATGAGCCTCCATTTCCTTATCTGAACACTGGGAATACTCATTTATTTCAGACAAGATGCATTTCAGACTAGTTGTGACAATTCAGTGGTACAACGTGGATGAAGCTTCCAACAAGCACACGGCGGCCACACAGCAGTATGAGCGATGCGTTCTCTACAAGGCTGCAGAGGAAAAAATATATTGGTCCTTATCGTGGTTGAAAGACTTCAAAACAATGAGCAGCAGTTTTTAAAGTTCTTGCACTGCATTGTCCCAAGCTGTGTGACCTTGAGCAAGTTACTAACCTCTCTGCTGTGCCTCACTTTCCTCATCTATTGAAGAGTAGAAAGTATACTGGGACCTACCTCACAAGGCTGAGGTGAGGATTAAGTATATTTTTAGAAAAAATTTTTGGTGTATTTTTAAATGGCCACACATTTCTCTACAGCCCTCCCAGCAAGAGGTTGGGTCTAGTTCTCCCAACCTTTGGAATCCAGGCTAGCCTTGTGACTTGCTTTGACCAAAAGACTGCAACAGAAGTGATGCTATGCAATCTCAATCTGTTTATTGCCAGCACCTTGCACGAGACTTATGCAGACTGTCAAAACTGATGAGAGAATTTTTTATCTAGGATGTGACTTCAGTTTCTGACTTGGAAAATGAGCAGCCAAAATTATTTCTCATTGACAACCAAACAAGACAAATGAAAGAGGAGCTGGCATGCTCATCTGGAATAAAAGGAAAGTAAAATATGAAACAACCCTCTTTCTCCATCTTCTCAAGCACATCCTGTCTTAATCTTCCATTTCTCCAAAGTGGGATTCATTAAAATTAAACAGCAAATAAAAGCAGTGTGAGGAAGCCCTCATTAAGTTACGCTCTCCCCCGAGGGCACATCCGTAATTCCTGTTCAAGTTAATAGGAGTCAAGTGCGCACCTACACAAAGAAGAGACGCTAAGAGGGAAACCAAATATCTGATACCAGGCTTGGAGCTTGAATTCTGGGCCCCCTTTTCTCAGAAGTGGTAGGTGTCATGGTTGACATTTAAATTAAAAATTCAGTGGATAGTCTCTTTTGATATTTTACTGCCTCGGGCTCCCAACATGAGGGTCCAATTATAAAGGTGAAGCAGCAAAAAGCAGAGCTAAAGAAAAGGGGAAAAAAAATGAAAAGGGGGAAGAACGAAGAATCTGTGTTCCAAGCCCGCCCCCCAACCCTGTTTAATCGCCCAAGCGTGAGAGCAGACCTGACCAGGACGGCCCTGACGTCCGGAAAGCGAGGGATAAAAGACGAATGTGGCACGTAACAAATGCTTGCACGGTGCTCTCTGGTACGGGGCTGAGGAGAGGGGAAAGGATTCAGGGGAATTAACTGGTCCCAATCTAACAAGATGGCTGTGTAGGGCATTAAAATTCCGTGTGAGAAGTGCTGTAGCAGCAAAGGGCTGTGGAAGCAGAGCCAAGGACAGAATTCTGCCCTCGAGACGGCACAAAGGCTTCAGAGGAGGGGACATGGGAGCAGTTAGGATGGGAGGAGATGAAGGACAGGCACTGTAGCGGAGAACTTGCATCTGCAAAGGCGAGGGGACCCTCAGCAGGTTCTCTGCCGGGACTGGAGTTTTGGATTCCTGGTTGAGGGAGGGCCGGAACCACGGGAAGCCCCGAAGGTACCCTCTGCTGGACACTGGATGGGATCCTTGAGCAGTGAAAAGCAGTCAGAGTTTTGGGATGAGAGAAAATGGAAACCTGCATTTTTTTCCTTCCCTCTCTTTCCTCCCTAGGCCTGGACCCCACGTGACAGTGCTAAGAAAGGTGACCCCAGATATGTATTCGGATTCTGTCACTTAGACGCCATTTTTTTTTTTAATCTTCACTCAAAGATATTTTCATTGATTCTTTTTTTTTTTTTAGAGAAAAAGAGGGAAGAGAGGGAAAGAGAGAGACATCAATGTGAGAGGGAAACACTGATCCATTGCCTTCCATATGCATCCCCAACCAGGAATCGAACCCGCAACCTAGGTATGTGCCCTGACTGGGGATCAAACTCGCAACCTTTTGGTGTGTGGGACAGCACCCAACCAACTGAGCCACCCAGTGAGGTCTAGACATCTTTGTAATACCAAAGTTAATATCTAACATAAGCATCATGTCAGGAATACCGTAAGTGCTTTCCATAATAACCCAAAATAATAATACTAAGAGCTTACTCTTTTTTTTTTGAAGATTTTATTTATTTATTTTTAGACAAAGGGGAAGGGAGGGAGAAAGAGAGGGAAAGAAACATCAGTGTGTTGTTGCCTCTCACTTGGCCTCCCTTGGGGACCTGGCCCACAACCCAGGCATGTGCCCTGACTGGAAATTGAACCAGCAACCCTTTGGTTCACAGCCTGCACTCAATCCACTGAGCCACACCAGCCAGGGCAAAAAGCTAACTCTTGAGGAATGCTCCCTATGTGCCAAGCCCTGTTTCTAGCACTTTATACAATTAACCAGTGCAAGAGCGCATGTATTTAACCCCTATATTATACACTCTTTATTCACATGCATCTTTACTTAATCCTCATAAGAAGTATGTACCATTATTACATCCATTGTACAGATGAGTTTAGAACAGCAAGGTCATTTGCCCAAGTTCACATGCTAGGTAGTTAAATAGCAAAACAAGGTTTCTAAGCTCAAGATGTTATACTGTTCACATGGGCTCAACCTGGTGTCAGGCAGCACCATGTGGGTGGGTGGTTAACCTAGGGAATGAATGCAGGGACGTCTACGGTTGTCTTCACTAATCTCAGAGTTTCCTGCCAAGGTCACTGGCAGAGCTGGTGCAACCCCTAGGGAACTGCCCAGAACTGTGTTCACTAAAGAGGCTGCCTTACCAGTCAGGGGACACAGAACAGGGGACAAAATGAGAAGCAAAGGTGGTGGTAAATGGCAACTTCTAATACTAGGTTATACTTGGTATTGCTCTTTAAAGTGGCTACCTCCCCTTTGGGGCCATATTTCCAAAGTCTGAAAAAGAAGTGAATTTCCTGAAAACCCAAGTGAGTGCAGGGACAACTGGAAAGCATCCAGTCACAAACACTAAGGCAAGGGGGAGTAAAAGCCTGGCCTTGGCATGGGTACCCAGGTCCCACGGGAATGTCATGAGCCGGGATGACATTTTCTGGGCAGGTGGCCCAGAGGGTAGATGGAAGTACCCAGGAAGAGGTTTATTCTGAAAAGGATGCAAGTTCTGGGTCAAGAGTTTTGAATGAGAAGGTGATTAGATTCCCCACAATAGGACTCATCTGGCACACTGGCTTTGGCAGGCTGCCTTCTGGGAGATGCCCAGGTTGGGCGCTTGGAGTTAAAGGACCTTGGAAAGAAAGAATTCAGGAGATGCTCAGTGTTCCTTTGTGTGTGTGTGTATGTGTGTGTCTGATTCCCTAGGTTTTTCCAGAGGTATCACCTCCCTGTATGTGCTTCCACATATCCTGAGAAATACATGGAGCCAAAAACTAATAGAAAAACTGGTTTCACCTCCACAATAACCAGCAAGTGCTTTCACTCACATTCAGGTTCTGTGCACTGCTTGGGAGTCAGGAAAGATGACTTACTGTTCCAAGTTTCCCCAGAGCCCGGAACAAGGCTAGCCCAGAGTCAGTGTTCAGAAGGGTGGATGAAGATAGTAGGTGGATGGGCGGGTGCATGGGTGGATGGGTGGACGGAGGGCTGCATAAACAGGTGGAATGGATGGATGGATGACTGAATAAATGAATAAATGAACAAGTAGATTAAGCATGTCCTCAGACCTTCCCACAGACTTCCTTTCCAATTCCAGCACAAACCACCCCTCCAGGCGGCCCAGTCTCTGCTCTCCAAACACACTGTACCTTCTTCCCTCGGTGCCTTTGTGAGGTCATTTCTTGAACTTCCTAATAATCTCTAAAAATACTTCTGCCCTCTTCTCTGCCTAATTATAGTCTCACCCAAGGCCCAAGCTCATCTAAAAGCCCTTCCTTCACTTTCAGCCAAGGCAGTAGCTTCCCCTCCAGCTCAGGCATCATTATTTAGTCCGTGGCTATGAATTCCTAGATAAGGTTGAGAGGTTCCAGCAAGTATGTGTGTGTTTCTTCCCCAGGGGGCATGCAGAGGAAGCAGGCAGAAGGCAAAGGGGATCAGTCTGGGTGATGTCTTTAGTGGGGTGACCCACTGGGAGACAGGTCACAGAGCCCGGGATTCCTGGGGTGGGGATGGAGAGCCACCCAGCTCACCAGCCCATCAACGCCCCAGGGAAAGGTGAACGCATCCATTTGCCCAAAGTCCCTGGTGTGTACACATTTTCAAGTTTACAAGAGGCAAAATGTGAAATAAAACCCGTCGACTTACACATAGAATCCTTGCGAATTATCGATGATATCGTAAATCATTTGAGATTTGATGGAGCTAAGCTTCTCCATGGCCGCTGCACCCCCGTTGTTCTTAATCCACTCCAGGACCAAGCCCATGACGTAGATGCTGACATAAAGATTAAAACAAAAAATCCACTTAGTTCAGCTTTGCACAAGTGGAAGGACATCGGAGCAAACCGTTAAAAGGTCAGCAGACACAAACAAGATGAAAGGGGGCCACGTGTAGACCGAGGTCAAGAGCAACCCAATTCTAGGCGCCAGAGAGCCATGCAGAGAAGAGGTTTAGTTAGACTGCCCCCTGGATGTCACACCAGCCCCTACCTGTCCGGCCCGAGCCCTCACGCGACCTTCACACTTGGGACACACTTCCCTGCCTCCACCTGCTGACATGTTGTCCCCACCACAAGCATCCTCAGACCTCTGGCCCCATCCCACTCAGTTAATCCTTCACTTCCTGAACTCCCAGAGTCCTCTGCCCATACTTCCCAGTACAGCTTTTACCATTCACTCCTTTATTTTATATTTCTACGTGCAAAAGTTGTTCAGCTCTCCCACCCCACAGCTGGCACAGGGCCCTGTGCCTGGCAGGAGGCCGTGTGGCACAGCACTCAGAGCACGGGTGCAGTCACAGTCCTGACTCTAGTCCCTGTGCTGCCACTTACTAACAGATTACATAGGATCAGTCACCTCGGGAAGCCCAGCCTCAGCGTTCTCATCTGGAACCAGGGAGACCCACCAAGTTCTGGTGGACACGTGGCACTTTAACTGCCCTGCTCTTCCCAACTCCACCTTCCCATCCGAATGGCAGATCCAGCAGAATCCCTCACTCCCCCGGTCTCACAGTTGGGCAGGGGACCTACCAGACAAATCAGAGCCCTCCCGGGGATTCTCTGAATTGGGAGTGAGGAAAAAGAGGCAGACGTGTGTTGGTGAATCTGAGACTCGAGGTTAAGAGCCCAGAGAACATTAGAAGGATGCTCATCAGAAGGTAGGAAGTTAACATTCCAGCAGGGAAATGCGAAGATCAGAAACGGCAGACAGGATGGGATTTGTGTCCCTGGTTCCAGGAGGACCCAATGAACCTCAGTCCTCCATGGAGCTTGGAACCAAATACTTCAAATTTCTGTCACCTGTGAGGGCTCGTGGGGACTACAGGAGAGGGGTTGGGTGAAGTGTTTAGCATAGGGCCTGGCACATAGCAGGTGGGCCTTCCAAGTGGTAGTTAGTAGTATCTTTAATTGCTCAAAACTAAGCCCAAAACACTTGACATTGAAGAGTGGTGGTTGGTTTCCCCGGTGATCTTCTGAAAGCCCTCTCTAAAATGCTCTAATAGCGAAACGCTTGTCCCAGGGAAGCACATGCATTGAATCACTCGGGGGGATGGTGGACCCAGGCGTTTCCACCCCCAGAAGGCAGCAGAAACTAACACCGGGCTGCCCAGCACCCACAACCATGGTGTAGCCTTTCCAGAAGCTTCCCCATCCTAACTCTCCAGACAGCCCTGGGAGGAACGAGAAACAGTAGCTAGCTGCAGAAAGGGAAGGGAGGGCAGGGCAGAAAACAGACCCTGGGTAAATACAGTCTCAGCTATAGCTTTCTGGATAAAGCCTGAGAAAAATCAGAGAGGAAAAGGAGAAAGAGTAAGAAAAGACAGTGTTACTGAGGTCTACTTCAGACCAGGCATCTTATGGTTGTTCTCCCTTGTATGGATCACAATAATCCTGAGGTCAAAGCTACTGCTACCCTATTTTACAGATGAAGAAACTGAGCCTCAGAGCTTAACAAGGCTAAAGTCACCCAGCAAGGGGCTGATCAAGCCAGGATTCCAAGCGTAGTCAGTCTGACTCCAATGCCCAAGCGCTTCTCAGTAGTAACAAAGGCCTCAGCCTTCCCAGGTTCACTGGGACCCTGAGCCACTATCTCACCTTCGAGTGGGGCAGCCAGGCTGGCTCCAAGCATCACAAACACAGTTACCAAATGCAGCTGCCACAGGGCATCACTGCACACGTGTGCGTGTGTGGACATGAGTGTGTTCCAGATATGATGCTGCCTGCCAACCCCTCTCTTCTGTGAGATATTCCAGGATTCCCCAAAACTGCTTGCTCTCCGCCAACCACAGACCCCATACCCTGCCACAAGATCCAAGCAAAACTGCCCTTGTGCCCATTCTCTGATGGCATCTTTCAGAGATCACAGTTCACTTTTACCTGCACCTCTGTTATCCCAGGGTCCCCAAGCCGCTATTTCGATCATCACAGCCAAGGCCGCAGCAAGACCCAGGCCAGGTCCACGGTCCCAGCCAGACCTCGGCAGCGACACACCACCCCCTCTGCGGCCAGCATGCTCACACATGCTGCCAAGCTCTCTGGCTCATCTGAATGCGGTCAGAGCAGGCAGAGTCACCAGAAAACTCACCCATTTCACACGCTGTCTGGAGACAGCACCCTCAGCCTAGGTGTCTGGGGCCTCACCAAGAGGCAGAGGGCTCCCTGGGGACCAGAAGACATCCCCGGAATGGAAGAGTGTCTGGCGCCTGTGACCTCACTGCAGCTTCCAACTCATTATGAACTCACGCCCCTACCCCATACAATCCGAAATCTTCAAAATACAGGCCCTTAAAGTGCTTACACAGCTTTGCAACTTGGCCTCAACTCTCCCCACTATCAGTGCAACACTTGCAACTGATTTATACTCTCACATCCAAGCCGCCACCTGGAAACACAGGGCGTAGGTTTACCACCTAAGCCTGCCTGTTAAATGACTACATAAATCACAGCACATCTGCTCTATGGAATACCATACAGCAATTCAAAGGGGGAAAAAAGGCAGCCATCTGAGCAGATATGGCAATGTTCATAGTATTCTGTTGGGTGGAAATAAAGGAATTCACAGAGCAGGGTGTATGGGAAACTTCTGTTCTTATCATTAATTATACGGCTCCGCACATGTGCTATGCCCAGTAGGGGTCAGTCAGGATCCACAATTGATCCACAGTCAACAATTACTAATGGTCACCCCAGCGGGCTCTGGTCACTTCAGAAACCTTTGCTAAGAGCATGTGGTACTTTTATAAACTTTTTAAAGCAATACAAACTATACTCCCTGTGCACTAGGGCTTAGAAAATCATACCGGAAGTCACCAGAAAACTCTCCCTGCTGTTCTAAAGATTCTAACTCTGCAGATGAGCTTCTGGAGCTGGTGGTGGACAAGGCTAAGCCCATTCAGATAAGAAAGGTGGCCTGAATCAGTGGGGTTAGTTTGGTTCTTATTAGTTACCCTACCTCATACTACAACTAAAATGAGTTTATACTAATGGGTTCACTTAGTCACAGTAAGTAAAAACCGTGACAGGTTAGAAAACAAGTGCAGACACCTTTTTGCTTACCCACTAACTGGGCTCAAGGCAGGCGCTCTACTAAAGGGTTAAACAGGATGAACGGGGTCCTTTATTCTACCCCAATTCATTGCTCAGAGCTACAAGCAAGTATCTGCAAGCCAGTCATCCAGTACCGTTCAAGTGAACTTCCCAGCGCCTGTGGTCACTTGGCTCTGATTTTAAAATAAAAAAAAAGACAGGCTTCTTTTCAAACTCGGACCTTTTCAAGGGTTTCTGCGTGACAGAAAGTTCTGGAGTGTTCTGAGTGCCTTAGCTGACATTCAAGGGTTGGGGAGGGTGTTTTGCACAGAGCCTCATGTCTCTGAGTATGAAGTTTGTTCTCAGATGGATGGGCTACAACTTTCTAGCACTGAATGTTTAAGTCCTGCAAATGAACTCTGCACTGTTCAAGTTAGAAATTCAGGGTGATTGCTCAATTATATAGACTTTTACTTTGTCCCCTTTCTCTTCTTTGGGGGTAAAAGAAAGCAAAGCAACTGCCAGGAATCGTCCTCGGGCAGGACACATTTAACCCAGGCTCTTTTACCTTCTTCGTGCACATGATTCTAATCAAACGTTAACTATCCTGCCCAGGACAGACAATTATCGCCACTCTGATCTATCTGGGCAAGAAACTTGGCCTTTTTTCTGCCCGTGTCTCGGGCTCAGCACACTCCTCAGGCAGGCAAGTTCTAGGCAGGCAGTTCCTGCCCTCCACCGTTCAGTCCTCCCCACCCACCCCTAGGCAACCAGCTGCCCAACACCGGTCAAGGCCTGGGGCCAAGGCTGGAGAGTGACCCGATAAAAAAGGTCCTGTTCTAGGATTTTCTCTGTGTTTACAGGTCAGACTCCAGACACTTTCATTTCCCATTAGACGGCCGAGCCTACATTCTCGCTGTTCCCACTGATTTCGCCCCTAATATTAACAAACAGCATATCAATGTTTTCACTACATTTTTAAAAGTGTGTTTCACAGTAACTCTTGGAGAAGGTGCCAGGCGAGTGACAGCTCCCCTTGCTCCTCCAGGCCACAAAGGTGCTCTCCCTGTCTCCTTCCACCTTCCCAAAGCCAGTAGTGGGCCCTGAAAGACTCACCTGACTGACAGCCAGGCCCTGGCCCTACCTCCTAACAAGTAAGAGCCACCTCCTGCCATTGTGTGACCGGGCACCCAAGCCCCTTCTCCAGGAGCCATGCCCTTGAGGGTCCTCAACTGCGTTCAGCACACAGCATGCCCAGTTCGTTTCCAGGCTGGCCACTGAGCACTGCATTTCCACGGCCTAGAACCCCTGAGGTGAGCAACCGATTCTGCAACGCCCCTGCCCCCACCACCCCATCCCTAACAGATATTTAGAAGCACTTTCAAGCAGGGTGCACCCGAGTGGGGTTTACAAGGAACCAGGAGACCTCACACCAGAACACCCCCTTCCCTGAGGAGGGCAGGGGACACAAAATGAGCGTCCACTTATCATAGACAAATCCAGCAGTAGGGGAGCTGAACTCCAACCACCACCTGCCGCTCTCAGATGGCACCCTTCAATCACGAACAAATCCACACTGATGATTTGCTTGCAAAGAGCACTAGGGTTCAGGTGTACACACCTTTGGAGACAGGCTGCCTGGACTCAAATCCCAGCTACACCACTTCCGACAAGTGTAGCCTCGGCTTCCTCACTTGCAAAATGAGAATAATAATAATAAGAGTGCTTGCCTCCTAAGCTGCTTGGGAGATTAAACAGTCATTCACATAATGTATCACTATGTTACGTCACAGCTGCCCTGGAAACATAAACCCATCAACTCGGGCTCTTCCCTCTCCTTCTAAGGCTCTGGGAACTAACAACGGTGAAGACAACAATACCCGTGTCGCAGCTAACACCTGTAAGTGCCAGCCCCGACTAAGTACATTGAATGTATGTATCTCAACTCATTTAATCCTCACAGCAGCCCGATGAGGAGGGTACCATTATTACTTCTGAAGGGATCTGCTGCACAGAGAGGTTCAGTGACTTGCCCAAGGTCACACAGCTAGTTAGTAGTAAGATCTCTCAAGCAATTGTTAAATCCCAGGTGTCACACAGGCTTTCCCAAACCGCCTGAATCTGGGAGTTAAAAGATCACAGGAGGCCTGAGAGGCCTGGAATGCAGCCAACAGGACCCCTGCAGACTGGACGCAAAACCAAGAAGGTGTTCATTCCCAGACAGTGCGTTTGCTGCCGGGCACTGAGCTACCTTCGCTGCAGGCCCACCAGGGAAAGAAAAACAAAAAGCAGAGGAGGCCCCAGTGTTTGAAAGTCCTTCTCGCACCTCCACTGATTGTTTGCAATGTGGCCACAGCATTTCACCTGCAGAAAGCGTTGGGGTTAATGGTGAACCACCAAGGCTACCAAAACCAAACAGAAACACTCCCCTCACCAAGGCTACCAAAACCAAACAGAAACACTCCCCCGCCCCAACAAAAAGGGCTAGAAGATAGACCGAACAGTGCACGGAGGGTAACTAGGGACCCGTGAGCGGGACAGCAATTCCTGATGGGATACCTAGGCTATTAGGTCACCAGCTGGCGGGAACACACTCTACTTTCAAGTCGCCTCTGCGTTGATGGAAAGGAGACCCCCGGATTGGCCCACAGGCAGCACAGCAGAATTACCTGAAGCAGGGGGGGGTGTTGTACAAGGAGTTGTTAGCGGCCTGCACTTTGTACTCCAGGACCGCGGGGCACTCCGTGAGGGCGAAGCCCAGCAGGTCATCGCGGATGATCACCACGGTGACCCCCGCGGAGCCGACGTTCTTCTGCGCGCCAGCGAAGATCACCCCAAACTGAAAGCAAGGAAAACACGCCATGGTAGGCGTACTTGGTCATTTTTCTGCAGTGTACTTAAGCTTCCCAACCACTTTCTAAAACACGATTTTTATGAGACGATTCTATTCCTATTCAGAGTATATTCTCTTCCCTTAAGGAATCGCCACCGGAGACACCCGTGCGTTCAGAGGCCTGCAGATTAGGGTCCTCCTGAGCGTTCTTTCCAGTCAGGGGCTGGCCCAAGCCCATCACTGTAAAGACCTCATAGATATTCGTATCCACGCTGCATATCTTCCATCGTCACCCAAGTTGGTCTTTAAAACAGGGAGGCTAAAATGTCCTTGGTAACCAAAAAACCAGAATTTCTCATCTGTTTGTATTTGTATAAAGGGACAATCAGAAGAATGCTGATACATAATGACATAAGCTGCCTGAGAGAGAAGAAATTTTAGGAAACAGACCTTTAAGGGTACTTCGGGAAATTTTATCATGTACGATATAGAACCCTCTCCCATGTCTCCCCATGAAAACTTAAGGACAACCCACTGGTGTCCCAAGTGGGAAGAGGGGACAGCCTGGCCCAGCAGGAGGAGTATTTGATATTTGACATTGTTTAGAACTGATAGTACATCGTGACTAATGATACATACCAGGCCATAACCAAAATATACATCCAATGGAATATTATGCAGCCTTAAAAAGGGATAGGGTTCTGACACCTGCTACCACAAGGATGAACCTCAAGGACAGTCTACTGAGTGAAGCTACTGAGCCAGATGCAAAAGGACAAATATTGTATAATTCCACTTATACGAGGTAACTAGAGTGACCGTATTCACAGAGACAAAAAGCACAAACGGTGGTGACTAGGGCCTGGGGGAAGGACAAGGGAGTTAGTGTGCGGCAGGTGCCGAGTTCCACTTCGGGAAGATCAAAATTCTGAAGGTGCCTGGTGGTGATGACTGCACAACAGTGTGAACGCCCTTAAACTGCCACCAAACTGCACTTAAAAATGGCTGAGCCCTGGCTGCTGTGGCTCCGTGGACTGAGCACGGGCTGCGAACCAGAGGGTCGCCAGTTCGATTCCCAGTCAGGGCACAGGCCTGGGTTGCAGGCCAGGTCCCCAGTAAGGGGTATGTAAGAGGCAATCACACATTGATGTTTCTCTCCCTCTTTCTCCCTCCCTTCCCCTCTCTCTAAAAACAAATAAATAAAATCTTTTTTAAAAAATGGCTGAGATGACACTTTATGTTAAATATATTTTACCTCAATTTTTTTTTAAGAAGGCAGGTTACAATTTAGTCATTTTTTAAAAATGCTTTATAGATGTTATACCCCCTTGTTGCAGGCACCTGGGTACACTCCTCCCACTGCCCACGTTGGTGCACCACTCAAAACCTATGTCTGAATGCTCATGGACTTGAGGTGGATACAAGGCAAGGGGGGGCTTCCTGTACCCTGAGCTTAGATAACCTGCATCTTCCTTGAAGACAGCAAACCACTCCCAATATATTGACCAAAAAATTTGCTAAGAGCCACTGTCAAAGGCAGATCAGTTCCCCAAGGACTCAAGTGTGACCCTCTGAGGCCAGCACTGACACAGGGCTGGGAATGACAGGACTTCCATGTCTCACAGTCAGCAATAACAAGTGACTGCTGGCCTGCTCACCGAGAGCTACCCTGGCCTCAGGGTCTCTGCTGGCCCACAGCTCCCCAACCTTTCTTTGTTCTAGAATACTCATATATTAAACTGCTATCACAGAAACCAAGACGCTGGGTCCCCTCTTTTACACTCTACCTTGGAAACATCCACTGGCTTGGATAGGAAGTTTGAGGACATGTCACAAACCAGCACCGCATCCTTGACGTCAGGGATAAAGTGAAACTCCACACCATGCACGGTCTCATTAGCGCAGTAGTACACGTAGGAGGCCTCAGGACTGAGGGTCCAGGTGCTCGGGTCTGGAATTTCTGTCACAGAAGACAAAGTGAAGACACCACACTTTTACCCCTCTCTTCTTTCCCTATGCAGATGGAGTGAACCAGGAATAACACCCCTCTCCTAGCAGTGACAGACTGATTCCAAAGCATTCACAGGTAAAAGCACTCTATCCGTCTTGCATCGGTAATCACTGCCCCCATCCTAAAAGGATGATCAGTCTCACCCTGCTGACTGTTAAGTCTTCAGATATGGCAGGTGAGTTTTGGGGTTTTTTTCTTATTATCTGACATCCCCTGATGGTCTAATATTTTCCTCTTGGGGATCCAGCCTCCCTCATTTTCAGCCCCCGTGATTCCAGTGGAATCAATTCCACCTGAAGCCCCAAAGGTACAATGTGACTCAGGTGCTGTCACATGACCGATTTAGAAGGGGACACGAGACATGAGACTGTTACGGGAATGCCTGAGCTCAAGCACTGAAAGTTGGGAGAATACAAGGTCAACAGAAGCTGCGACCATCTTCTAAAACTGAGGGGATGGCTTTCCTGACTGTGGGGCCACCACAGGAGACAGTGGGAGATACCAGGACCTGGAGTCAATGTTGAGGCCCTTGATCAAGCCATACCTACAGCCAAACCAGACCCTGGGCGTTTCAGCTAAGTGAGCTCATGACTGCGATTTCTGCAGCAGCCACTTAGTAGTGTTAACTAGTACAGCCACCCGATCTAAAGGGTATCCAACGAACTACTGAGAAGGAGGAACAAAAAAATAAAAACCAGTGCAGACTGTCCTGAGCAGGAGTAACTGGCCATCTGAGGAGGGACCACATGCCAGTGAGCTGAGTGTAATCACTGCCCCCCACCCCGCTCCCGGCACTTACTTGTATAGCTCCCCAGTTTAGGGTGGACGATATTCACAGCCCCAAACTTCCGGGCCTCTTCTGCAGCTTTAGCTGACCAAGCTCCTGTTACCACATAGTCCGCACACCTTCCTGCTTTCCGTCCAATCAGGTTTAAGGGCACAGCACTGAACTGGCCAGACCCACCTCCTTGCACAAAAATCACCTGGTAGTTGTCTGGGACAGCTCTGGGCACAAGCACAGGAGACAGTAACTACAGGCTCACAGGGTCCAAGACGGACAATGAGTGATTCCCTACCCGCGCTTGACCTTGGACGGATATACCACCAGAAATACGGGAAAGTCCCGCTGCCACTTTACCTTCCCCAATCTAGTCATTTATTCACTTCTTGGACATACTTATTGGCCCTGTGGCGGAAGCCTATGGTTACTGTTTAGACAGAAGCTAGTAACACCCCGCCGCTCCTTTAGGGTACCATCCCACTGCCGCTCTCAGTCCACACAGTTCAAGGGAGACCAACCCCGGCTCTAGGGGATGAGCACACGACCCAAGCTGGCCAGTGGGGCTTGGTTCTGACTACTTCCATCAAACTTTTGGGAAAGAAGAGCTATTTCTATTGAGGGAAACAATGACCTGGTAGGAACTAACCCTGCAACCAATGGTGGCCGCCTGAGGAAGCTACCACATTGAAAAGGCAGGGCCAGCAGATGAAGAAAAAGACCTTCCTGACATCATCTGAGCTCTTAAATCATCCTGGACTTTTCTACCATGCAAGGTAATACATTCCTTTTTTTTTTTTTCCAAATGTAAGCGAAGGTTTATTTAGAAAGTCACAGAGGTAGCAAGAGTCAGCCAGGTGGGCTGCATGGGCTCAGGAGCCAAGTTACAGAGGCAAAAGAACAGTCTGTGGGCTCAGGGGAAAGAAGCAAAGTAGCGCACCTGAGGAAAGGAGAGGAGGGAAGGGCACGGGTGAGAGAGAGAGAGAGAGCCAATACATTCCTTTCTATGGTCAGGCCAGGAGGTGGGCTGCTGTCCCTTGTAACCAAAAGTCCTAAAAGAATGTATATGCTCATTCATGCTATGAAGCAAGTGGAGAAGGATCTCTGCTCACGCTTTAGGTCTAATCACATAATCAGGCGCCCAATACACATCGAGATTAAGAGTGAAATTTTTTGACTCCAGCATGGAAAAATGATGGTTGAATGACTACCTGCAGTATGATACGGCCACCTCCAGAAGGACTAGGCAATGGAACCCAGACCCAAGCCTTTGAGCAAGGTCTGAGCTTAGGAACAGGCAGACAGAAGGCAGACAGCAGGGGACACAGCCTAGCAGAGGCATAAGTACTACTAAAGGGTAGGGCAGTATGAGAGGGTCCTGAGAAACAGGGGGTGTGCAAGTAACCTGGTTCTGAGCCATGCCTGCCTATCTCTGTGCTCAGTAGGACAACAGAGCATGCAGGCAGGCCTTAGGAGGCTCTACCCATGAGGTTTTCAGCAGCTGGAGGACTGGTAGCCCAAGGCAGGATTCCAGGGCTATGTTATTCAGATGCAGGGTGGTTAACAAGACCAAGAACAGGAGGGACGGACACTGGACAGAGGCCTAGGTACAGGGGTACGAGGCAGGAGCTTGGTAGGAGACAAATGGATGGGCCCATAAATTGAACTGGGAGTCCAGTCTCAAGAGGCTCACAGCCACGTGGGTCAAACGCCACATAGGGCCAAGGTCCCACATACTCCCTCCATGGAGGACAGGCTTGTTCTGTGGACACGGCCTGTGGCCCAGCAGGCAGAGCTGGCATTTGAAGCCAGGCAGATGGTCACAGTTGTGAACACTCACATAGCCATGGGTTCCTACAGCTCCTCACAAAAACAGCACCAAGCCTGCCACCAAGCATTTATCAAGGCAATTTAAAGGAAAGCAATGAAACAGTTAGTACAATTCCAATTTCGTTAATGAAAGAACGCAAGGATGAACCCTAAAATCTTAACCACGATTGCCCCCTGACTAGGTTATAGATAATTCCAGTTTTAATTTGTGAGTCTGTTTTTTCTAAACTTTCTATCTTGAAAGTGCACGAGTTTCGTGAGCAGGAAAAAAGGTGTTTCCAAGGTTACTATATTCATTTATGTGACTATACTGATATCGTAAGACCTCTCCTTTAATAGCAATGCATTTACGAACAAGGCTTCCTCTGAGTAAGAAAAGCAGCACAGTAAGAAAAGCGAGGAGAGTGTGTTGGAGCAGCAGTTCCTGGAGTTCAAAACTCTTAAAATAACCCAAAGAGCCTACTAAAAGTGACAGCAGGTCTCGACGGGGCTCAGCATTTGGATTTTTTAATACTTCCCCCCAGCCAGGCAATTCTGACAGCTTGTGTGAGGCCTGTGCTTCCAGAACCAGAGAATGACACTGAGGTTGACACGGCCAACAAAGATGGCCACCCCTCTGTCATTTAAACCCGTTAGGACAGCGGGACTGCTAAACTGCTGGGAAATCTTTCCTAGAATATAATGGTTTCAAATCTCTGGACACACCACAGAAAATAAAAACACACAAATGCAGGGTGGGTAACAAATAACAAGCATTATGTACTGACTTAGTGAATTTGAGAGAATCTTAACATGACTGTTTTTACTTGTGACATATTCTAAGCAGCAGAGTATAGAAAATAATGTAATAGGCACCCAGGTATACATATTATCAAGCAAAAGTAAACACAGTTTGGTCTTTAAAATGTTCAACTTACAGCAGTTCCCGCACAAGATTCTCTGTGTTGTTAAGAATCTTAGCAAAATCTGATGACCGGTGACTCATTTCTGCAGAAGGAAAGATAACAAAATAAGTACTAGTTCAAAACCAAATGAACACAAGTAACTTCAGAAAGAACAACGCGATTTATAAGCAAAAGAGTAAGTAGAAATGTCGGTTATACTCTATTCAAACTGCGGGCCAAGGCTCACTTCATTTAGGGGAGAATCCAAACTGATTTTCAAATTACAAGGATCGTAGCTTTATGAGGGCTGTCCGGAGAAAGTCCAGCCACTGTGAGTATAATGAGAACGGTTCGTGCAGCACTGATGTAACCTGGCAGCCAAGGAGAGTGGGCTGGAATACACATGTGTGAACAATGATGACTTCACTGTGCTAGTCAGTGGGGGCAGTAGACACAGTAGAGTGAGCATGTGTTCTGTGTGGTCACCACATTCAAAATGACTGAGCGAGTAGAGCAATGAACCTGCATCACATTTTGTGTTAATCTTTGAACACTCCTCCATGGAAACTATGCAGATGATTCAGAGGCTTTCAGAGACGATGGAATGAGTGCAGTGCAAATAAAAGTGTGGCACAAATGCTTCAAAGATGTCAAGAATCTGTTGAAAGTGGTCCACGTTCTGGAAGGCCTGCAACAAGCAGAACACCTGAGAATGTTGAACGTGTACAGGCTGCAATCAACAAAGACCGGCAACTGACAGTGCGAGAGCTAGAAATCTGGGGATTCCAAAAACTACTATGTCTGAGATTTTGACGCAGGAACTTGGCATGAAAGATGTCATGGCAAAATTTGTTCTGTGGCTTCTGCTACCAGAGCAAAAGGAACATTGTGCTGCAGTTGCTGATGACTTGATTCAAACCACTACCAACGAACCAGATTTCCTCAAAAATGTTATAACCGGAGATGAACCGTGGGTCTATGGGTATGATCCGGAAACGAAGGCCCCGCTATCCCAACAGAAGTCGCCTGGTTCTCCATGTCCAAAAAAGGTGCAGCAAAGTTGCAGCAAGATCAAGACCATGTTAACTGTGTTTCTTCATTGGGAAGGTGCTGTCCATCGCAAGTACGCCCTTCTAGGCCAAACAATTAATTAGGAGGACTACCTCTGTTCCTCATCAGTTGAGATGCAAGACGACTAAAACAGCCTCAGTGATGGGCAACTGGTGATTGGCAGCTTCATCACGACAATGCGCCCACTCGTGCATCACATCTCGTGCATCACATCTCGTGCAGTTTTTTTTTGGAGAAATATCAAATCACCCAGATGACTCAGCCCCTCTACAGCCCAGATTTGGCACCCTGCAACTTCTGGCTTTTCCCAAAACTAAAATCACCTTTGAAGGGGAAGAGATTTCAGACAGTCGATAAGATTCAGGAAAATATAACAGGGCAGCTACTGGCAATTCCAACAAAGTATTCTGCAGTGTTTTGAACAGTGAAAGAGATGCTGGGGAAACCGTGTGAGGTCTCAAAGTGCCTACTTTGAAAGTGATTGAGGCGTCACTGTCCTATGTACAACGTTTCTTGTATCTTGTACCTTCTTCAGTAAACGTGGCAGTTTCAACCTCTGTTCTCACAACCATGAACACATGTGCAATGTTTGCCCTTCGGGACAACAGAACAAAAGTCTACACTATACTCTCACCTCACGAACATCTAAGTACCTGTCCCAAACCCACAGGAACATACTTAACAGCAATGAGTTCACAGTTAACCCTATGGTCTCAATACTATGCAGTCTTCGGAACTACAAAACAGAAAATGAAAAATTAAATAAAAGAAAGTTAAGTTTAGAACGCAAAGGTCCTCTTCTCCAGTCATATAAAGGAGAGAAACTTAATGAAATTATTAATTGGCAAGATCTACATAGAAAGCTTATATATTTATAAACTTTTAATCAATTCACTTATAAGTGTAGTAAAAACTAAATGCACGTGAGGCAATATTAAATGTTTGGGACACTGATATGCAAACGTACGGTAAGAACCTTTTTTTTTAACCTCCACTTGAGGATGTGGTTCTTGATTTCGGAGAGGAAGGGGACAAGGAGGAAGAGGATGGGGGAGAAGCACTGACGTGAGGGAGAAACGTCAGTCAGCTCCTTCTGGTCAGCACCTGGACCCGGGATCAAACCACAATGTCGGTACGTGCCCTGACCAGGGATTGAACTTGCAAACTTTTTGATGTACAGTACAGCACTCCAACCAACGAGGTGACCTGGCCAGGGCTACAGTACGAACTTTCTGGTCTCAGCTCCTAAAAATAGCAAAACCAATTAGGAAATGCTGAGATGTATTCAATTTCACTAGCATTTATGTTTATGTTGATTGCAAAATCGCTTCCATCAAACATGCAACTAAAATTATTAAATTTTAAAAATACATCTACTAAAAGCCTTTAGAAAGACCCTGTAGAAATTATGGGTTTGATGCATTTAAATTAGTTCTCTTTGAAACCTGGAAATTCACAGAATCCAAAAATAAATCTTACCAAGAACACTAATCCCAATGCCTTTGTGGTCTAATAATTCTTTTTGTATCTCTAACAATACCTAGAAGAAAAATAAAAGAGAATAGGTGATTTAAATATTCTCTGCACAGCTCTCCTGGACAAACAAACCTGGGGGTAGGGAGAGGCAAGGGAGGGGGGTCTACCCACTGAACCTATGAAATCAGGAAGCTTCTGTCTCCACCCACAGCCAATCCCCTTCTTCCCACAGAGCCCAGAAGATGCAATTTTCACAACAGTTGGGTGTGAAATTACCATACGTGATTGATGCTAGGACACAGTTTTTCCAAAGGCATGAATTAGCGCATGTTTTTAAAATAATTTGAATTTAAAAGAAAATAAGCAAGTAGAAAATTTTCCTGATGGCAATTCTTTAAATGTCAAGACAAAACCACTGGGAGAAACTAGAATATGTCCCCTCCACAATCTCATTTGCCACTGTCTTAAAGTAAAAAGTACAAAATGCATAAAGTTCTGGGTTCAGGGAACAACAACAAAAAAAATCAGCTAGGCCCCAAATTAAACAGGTACCTGGATTGTCCATACTTTTGGTGGAGGTGCTTGACTGGGATGGGTAGGGTGGGCATGAATTAGGAAGCACCTGCTGTGAATGAGGACTCCAGGAGTGACTGATGCACTCACATCTGGTACCAACAACTGAGCCATGAGGGTGATGTTCTTGTGTCTAATTTGCCCGTGAGAAACCTCAGCTGAGGCTCCAGCGTGTGACTTAGTTGTGTGTGCTGGCCAGCCCCTTGGCCCTTCTTGCAGGATCACTGCAGTCCCACAACCACATTCTACCTCACAGAGGCAACAAAGAAAGCAGGACCCAGTTCAGGGCCAATCCCAGCGCCAGGAAAGGGAGAGGGGAGGAGTGTGAGGGGCACAGCTAAATCTCTCCCAGCCAGGGAGGAGACCCATTGCTTTTGTTTCCCAAAGGCAAGTAAAATGCAAGTAACTACAAACTGAGAGGGAAAATACCTATTTTTTTAGGGATCACAAGCCCCCATCAGAGATGCGTGCTGATGTGTTTATGAGTGAAATGACTGGTATCTGCATTGGCTTTAACATAATCCTGGAGAAGGAGGGGAGAAAGATGGGGTGTGTGTGTGTGTGGCAGGGAGAGGGGAGGTTGTTGAAACATGATTGGAAAAATGTCCATAGCTGTTAAATCTCAGAGACAGGTCAATGGATGGCTTTATATTACTCCCTTTCTACTTCTGTGTATGTGAGAACTGCCACAAAGTAAAAAGAGAGAAAGAAAAGCTCAAAAAATGTGTACAAAACAGGGTGAGGTAAGACTTCCGTAGAAGCATCCAGCCACCAGAGATGGTTTCCTTAAAAGATACAGGCTAAGGAGGACATCATAAAACCATCTAAACTGGATTGCGACTTACGTGAAGAAACAATATTGAATAAAGAATTAGACAGAAAGATGCCACTGAAAATGGAGTTCAAGAATTTGTCACTGTTTTGCAAACTGTTGGATGCTTATTAGCAATGGCTGATCAAATAAACTTTAGTGAATCCCTGCCTTCAGTAAACAGAAACACCCATCTGTAATAGAATCATCTTTGAACTTCTGTTTAAGACTGTATTTCTCTTATAGGTAGTATTCTTTGAAGATACCTATAAGTTTATACCCAAAACCATTACAAAGAGTTTTAAGTCTTCCACCCATAAAGCACCATCCTCTTAATCCAATGGAGTTTCTTTTTTTCAAATTGCAGAATGCTTTTGCGGGTCACAAAGAATTTTTTTAATGAAACTGAACAGACAAGCACAGAACAGAATACAAATTGCGTATGCCGTAGTTAATTAGGCTATCTCACAAGGCTTTTGTTTTAGTTATAATTGCATGCGTGTACTTGATCATTTTGTAAAATATACGTATTTTCCACTGGGATTACAGTCAAAGTTTGAAAAGTTTTTCTAATCCTTTTAATTCAATTAAATTGAGTTCCATACAAAGCAACATCTGCTCCCCAGGTTACAGGGCACACCAGAGTGCAAAAATCCTCCCCAGAAAATAAATTATAAACAAATCATTGTATTACTGATGACAACTGTCATTATAATAAATGCATAACAAATTGCACAGGGAACAATACTCTGAACCCAAAAGAAGAAGAGAAAAGGGTGAGGAGGGTACAAGAAACATCTCCACATCTGCAGCAGAGAATCTCGCCTAAAACGGACTACCATAGCAGAGAAAAAATATGTCTTACTCTCTCAGCTACTGTGAGCGCTGTCCCTAGAAAAGTAAAATGTCCTTTCCCTTCTAAAAATTGTAAGATTCTGTTTTTGCAATACAGAGGAGGCTCTGTCCCAGGGAGACTTCTACCCCGTTCAACAAAAGATAATTGTGAAGTACTTGGCCTCCTATTTGCTACAACATATTATCAGAATCCTCTTGGTTAGAAAAATAAAAATCCAACAACAGCAGCCTTGGCAGTCTGTCAACGCATTCAAGGCACATAAGAGACTTTGCCTTCTTCACAGCTGCCACGGGTTGGGGCCGGGGGAGCCAAGGACCTGGAGCCAGGCTGGGGGTTGGGAAGCCAGGGAGAGAGTGCCACTTGCACTAGAGAGGTCTGGTTGTGGGCGGGGGAGATTTCAAACATTCTTTGGCTCCAGAACAAAGTAAAGCAAACTAGGCTAGCAACCCAAAGACTACCAGAGTATGAATACTCTAAAGCCTTCTGGGGATAAGCGGGTTAAAAAAAAAAACAAACCAACCCCGACCCGCAAAACAGCCAAGAAAAAAGGTTTAGGAAGGGTAGGTTCTGGGGATGGACAAGGAGGAACTGGAAGGCTTTCAAATTTATTGTACGTTTTTGAAAAGCAATGTTCTCAAAGTGCTGACTAACCCAAACGCTGTTTACAGGGCAGGGGGGTGGGGGGAGGAGACGATGGGGCATGTGTGGCCCTCCAGTTTGCAATCCCTTCCAGTTAATGTGATCCCCATTCGCCATTCATTCACACAGCGTCCATTCATGCACCCACTCAATACTGCCTGGCTTGCAGCACTGCCCGCGAGGTGAACGCAGAATGAGTGGCTTTCTCTTTCCCATCGCGCCCACGCTGGGGCCTGAGAAAGTAGTCTGCACAAGTCTCCAGTTGTGCTACAGCGACACGCCAGCTACGCCCCAGCGGGCCGAGTCCTGCACACCTCGGAGCAGCTGCACAGGCATGCTTCCCGAGCTTCCTCCCCCAACTGCATTTCTACAGAAGCACCCCTGCGAGAGATCCCGAACTGGGTGCAGTCTGGTGCAGACCATACCGGGCACTAGGAGCAGGGATGGGGATTCCAGCGCCCAGCGCGGTGATGCACAGCCACCCGAGCAGGATGCTCAGCTACCAGAGCAGAGATGCACAGCCACTCGCGCTCGTGCTCACGCTCTGACTGCACTTTCCGTGCGCGGTCGCTGGGACTTACCGAGCGTGGCAGCTTGGCTGGCCCGGGCCCGAAATTGACCACCTGCTTCGGAGCGTCCATGCTGCTGCGGCGTAAGCGACGAGTCAGTTGGAGTGAAACGAGCGCGTGGGCTGCGCGAGTGTGTCACTGGTACCGACCCTCTGCCTTCTTCCAGTGCCCGGCTGGCGCCCCAGATTGGCCCGCACCGCAACCAGGCACTGCTCTGATTGGCCCTCACAATAGGGCTCGCATCCCCATTGGTCGTGCTCACTAGCCGCGGCCGGAAGCCGTTGTCTCTCGGGTTTACTGTTTCAACCCTTTCTTGGATCAATGCAAGGCGTGGGGGAGATTGCACCAGCCAGCAGGCTCAGCTTCCCCCCAGCCCGAAAATCGTGGGCGGAGGGAAAAAGCTGCGCCTGCCAACCTGCATTCGTGCTCCTGCGCCCTAGATCAGGCCGGCTTCCGTCCTCCAACTCTGACCTCAGACCCTTTCTCTTGGCCTCGGGAGATGGGCGCGAATCGCATCGTCTTCCTCCCATCCAACCATGGCTCCTCCACCAGGCCCTGGGCGCTGATGCATTTGTTTCAGAAGTAGCACTCATTAATTCTCCATACTTTTCTAAGCCACCCCCACGGCCAGTACTCCAGTGGAAAGGCAGGACTCCCAAGGATGGTACTACAGGATGGAGAATGGCTCCGGGGTGGGTGAGTAGGTGATGAGGTTCTTTGCACGTGCCCTGGGACCCAGAGTTCCTGCAGGATTAAAGGATGGAAGCAGCTAAGGGTTCTGAGAGGATCTCTGGCCTGGGGAACCTGGGTGCCCCTAGGCAAGTCCTTTACAGTTGCTGATTCTTCATTTTCTCTGATGAAACCAGTGAGCTGGAACCCGGCAATAGCTCTCAAGTTCGCCAGCGCCAACAAGCTGTGAGTTTAGAAACGTGAGGAGATATTAACAGGAACGCGATACCCCTGGGGAGCTGCAGCCCAAGCCAGGGGAGAGGCCCAGAGCCAGGCCGGGCGCAGGGCCAGCACTGCTCAAACGTTTCTACAATAATAACTTTCTCGAACCCCACTGGAAACCCACATGGGGTCCTGAAACAGGGAGGCCCCCTTCCCTGCAAGAAAGAAGTTTCTCTGAAGTCTAGAATTTCATCATTTTTTTTTAATGTGAACTTGGCTTTCTACTCCACAGTTTAACCTAGTTTCTTTTAATGTAAAAATACTTCCCTAAATCTTTGAGCAAAATTGATGTGCCAGGAGTACAGTGCCTATTCTGGGGCTCTCCGAAACACTACCTGCAGTGTCAACTACCCCTTTAAAAGGCTTGTATGCTAACAGGGTTTTGGCTTTTGTTTGCTTTCCTGGTGTGTGGGCAGGATGGGGCCCCTGAACAGAGACACTGCTTTGGTTTGGGGGTTGAGAGCAAAGTTTCTAAAAACCTGAAATGAACAAGGCCACTGCCTTCCTCAGCACCTTCATTTTGCAAATTGCAAAATTTCATGAAGGGTGTTAAACAAAACTGAGCTGAGTAAATTCGAAGATCTAAATGACTTTATTAAGTAAGTTGTAAATTTGGGCAGCATCCCATCCAGCAACTAGAAGGGCACTGGGAGGTGCTGTATAAAGTGGGAGGTTTTAATGGGAAGATGAATGGGGCAAAGGAACTATTAACAAAAGAAAAGGAAGTATTTTTAGATCCAGTTGTGTTCTGTTGTGGGAAAGGGAATGGCAAGTGTTTTGTCATACCTGTTGCCTCTTCTTTCTCTGGGGGAGGGAGCGCGCCTGTGACAGATAGCTGGTGCTTGACCAGAAAAATCCAGACTAATTGATTAAGATTACATCTTGGAGAGGTTGAAACTATATTTAGATCAGGTATTAAATCTAGGTTTGGTATTATGGACCTTTAGCACAAGTGATGCCATTTTGGACCTGTGGTTCTCACTGTAACAAGAGTATGAACTTCAGTCCATAAGCTCATGTGCAAGAATTGTCACCCATCAACAAGTTTATGTAATGACTTGGCTATAGACTCTTAGCCTCTAATCTACTGTGGGATTGAGGGAGTTAGCCTCCCTCCTTCCCGTGTACCCCAGGGTACACAGTGCCATGGTGTGGGGAGGAGAGGGAATCACACAGCCATTTGGTCCTCTGTCCCCAGCAAATTTGGCTGAGTTGTCTCTACTGTCCAGTTTATATGGCTACTTCGATCGAGTAGCTCTTTACTACTTCTGTGTTCTACAAGGGACACAGGATATTTGGGTGGGGTGGGAGTGGCTATCATCCCATCTGCCAAAACACGCCATGCAATCGTTCCCCCCATGGAACTGTAGGTTCCGAGATGATATTACAAGGAAATAGAGCACACAGACCTTCTTCCCAGGGCCCCTCTGACCTGTCTCTCTCTCTTCCTCCCAGCCCAAGGAAATCTCTTTTTCATCCTAGGGAGAATTCATCATTTTCTATGTTTCTTCCTCACACTCTGTCCTTAAGCCTGGGCCACAAATCCCAAAGCCCTCAGGACCACTCAGGGATAAAAAGATGGTGGTGAGACTGGCGAATTGGAATGTACATGCCCATTTGTGGTGGAGTTGCACCAGCCCACCACATGTTGGTGCTTCCCCATCCAATGGAACAGAGTCATCAACAGAGAATGACTGCCAGCCAGGCTCCACATTTCCTAGCTCCCCTTGCACCTAAGTGAGTCACATGACTGGGTTCCACCAATGGAATGAAGCAGAGGATGTCACTTTCAGGCCAAGGAAGTCAAGCAACAATGTGCTTCTGCATGTGCTTTTTCCCATTCCGCAGGCTGAAATCCACGTCCCAAGGCCCCCCAGGGGACAGTGTGGTCACAGGGAGAAGGAGCCCTGGTCTATGAATCGCCTGCTCTGGGCTTGTTATACATGAGTGAGAAATCAACTTCCTTTGTGTTATGCCACTGAAATCTGAGGAGCCATTTGTCCTAGTGGCTCATGTTATCTCAATCAATACGCCATTCCAAATGTAACAGCTGTAGCTCGGGTCCAGCGGGTGTTTCCATGTAGGCAAACAAGGTTGCTTGAGTCATCTTAAGTTTTTGTTTTGTTTTTCAAGAAAAACCAGGAACCCAGATTTTTATGCAAAGAGTCCCAATTTTTAAAAGTCTACAAATTAAAATTTCAGAAGACATGGTACAGATGAACACTGTGAGGGACCACACCTAGCTTCTCTGTTTTCCTGATTCAGCATACAGGCCACCAACTCCCTAAGGACTGTTTTATAGCGTTCTGCTCTTCATTCAGCAAGGAAGACTCACCTACCTGCTTGAGTAAGGAAACAGGGAAAAGGGGAAACACTGAGGGAAATGTAGTTTAATCTCAAAATGTTCCGTCACCGTTGTTTATTTTGCTGTGCAGATGTATAAAGACAACCCTGGGAACACCTGCATTTCAGGAGGGCCCTTTCCTTTTTAGTAAATGCTCACTTAGCAGTTAAAAAAAGCTTCTTTATGAAATATATATTTTGTCAATTTTCACAAGTACTTTTTATCGAGGCCTCCCCATGTAGGAAAGGAGCAGGGTTCTGCTGCCGTTTGCAGGCTGACAGTCTGTGCTGTTACAGAGTGAGGAGAGAGGGCAGCCCGGAGCAGGGAAGAAATCGGTTTTGAATGAGAGGAGATCCTCTCTGCTGCCCTTTTTGTAGCTGAAGATCCTTTCCCCTTACCATTCTTATTACCAGAGAAAATGAGGAGCGTGGCAAGGAAGTCATCACAATTCATGCAGCCAATAAGAGCCAAAATCCTGTTGCCTTCTTCATACTGACCCCAACAGACAAAAGGAGCTATTTATCCTTCTCACTTACTACCTCAGTTTATTTCCCCACCCTACTTTGCTTTATGTTTTAAGTTGTGGTAATCTACACATAACACAAAATTTATCATTTGAACCATTTCAAGTGTGCCATTCAGTGAGAGCGCATTCACACTGCTGTGCGACCATCTCCACCATTCATCTCCAGAACCTACCCATCTTCCCAGGCTGAAACCCCGCACCCATTAAACCGTCCCCATGGCTCCCTCCCCCAGCCCCCAGCAATCACGATTCCACATTCTGCCTGGGACTTGTCTTTTGTGACTGGCTTATATCACAGCACAGTGTCTTCAAAGTATATCCATTTTAGTTTAGTTTTTTTTTTTTAACTTTCTTTTAAACAGACTATTTAAAGACTATTTTAAATTATTTTTAGAGCAGTTTTAGATTCACAGCAAAATCGAGAGGAAGCTACAGAGATTTTCCTCGATTATCAATATCCCCCCATCCCCCCGAGAGGTACATTTGTTACAATCTATGATCCTGCATTGATTGACACATCATCACCTAAAGTCCATAGTTTATATTAGAGTTCTTTCTGGGTGTACATTCCATGGGTTTGGACACATGTACCAATGACATGTGTCTACTGTTATAATATCATGCAGGATAGATATACTCCCCTAAAATTCTTCTGTGCTCTGCCTATTCATCCTCTCCTCCCCCCTTTTGCTTCATTTTTCAATGCTCAGAATAAAGAGCATTCCAAGTTGTCTCTAAAGGAGTCATTTTAAGAGAAGTGCTCTCTAGGGACCAGTGGGCAAAGTTGCACGGGGGACTGCACGCTGCTATTATCTCTTAAGATCCTAAAAGATTCTGATATGGAAAAAGCATCAGGATATTTAAACCTGAAAGTGTACTTATTTCCCTGCTCTTTTTTTTAAAATAGGGACAAAACTTGTGGCACCGCTTCTTCGAGACACACGATCCGTCACTCCCAGCTGAGCTGGCCCCGGTCACATACATGTGCGTTTTGGGGACCGGCCCTCTTCACCTGGGCCGCCTCGCTCCAGGGTTCCACATGGAAGCATGAAATGGGCCACAGAGCGCTGGCTTAATCACCTGGCCAAAGTCTACAGACAGTCCCTAGTATGGAAATCATTAAGTCTCAGTTTTAGAATAACTGGTGGCGGTTTTACTCCTCCCTGTTCCTTATGGAGGCCAGAGCAAATAGACAGAGGAAGGAGACAGAGCAAAGCCAGGGGCCAGGCAGTGGCACCAGCTCAGTTCTCAGAAAGTCCTGCTCCCGCCCCTTCCTTTTCTCACACCCCAAACCGAGCCCCAACTCCGAAGCACCACACACACTGCCCGAGAAGTAAATGGTGACTGTGCTTTGATTTTTTTTTTTTTTTTGGCTTACGTGTGGTACAGAAAGGTGTCAAAGATTAATAAAAAATAAGAAGAATTCAAATTCAAAGCTGCCTTGCATAAAAGCCCTTCCTGTAATCATGGAAACGGACCAGAAGGAAAAGAAAGTGGGTGCTGTGGCTGGTGGGGTGCGGCAAGGGAACACGGGGAAGGTGAGTTCAACATCGCGTGGTCCGCGTGTGCTGAACCAATACCAATATTAAAACTTCGTGAGGGCGCAGGAATATGGTTAGTACGAAAATAAAAACTGCTCACCATCACAGCAACAGATGACCATCTCTATCTACTCACAGCCCCAAAAACAATGATTATTCCCCCACCAAAGAAAAAACAAAACCCACCTTGATACTCAAACACAATTTATAGTCCCATACCTCCCAAACCACTAACAAATGAGCATCAACAGATGTGGTCAGGCCCAGGCATTCATTCATTCATTCGTTCGTTCGTTCATTCAACAAACACAGTTGACCCTTGAACAACATGGGTTTGAACTGTGCCAATCCACTTATTCATACATTTTTTTCAGTCAACAATTTGAAAAAAACTTGCAGATGAACCATGTAGCCTAAAACAGACAACACAAACTTACAGTATCGATAAATTCAGTATAGTGCTATAAATGTATGTTCCTTCTGATTTTCTCGGCTCTAGCTCACTTTATTGTAAGAATACAGCATGTAACATATAATACACAAACTGTGTGTCTGTCTGACTGTTTATGCCATCAGTCAGACTCCAGTGAACAGTAGGCTATTAGTTAGGTTTGGGGGAGTCAAAGTCACATGCAGAGTTTTGACTGCAAGGGAGGCAGTGCCTTCAACCCTCGCGTTTTTCCAGCGTCACCTGTACTGTATTCCTACCACGTGCCATGAAGAATGCAGGCCCTGCCCTCCTGGAGCTTCTGGTGTTTGATATGTTTATATCCTTTTACATTTTTATACCTTATTACAATATATAATCTTTTCTGCTTGATAAACATCATCCACTCCATGAGGCCTGCCCTGATTTCGCTATTTGATATCAAAATCTCCCCTCACTCCTAGTGCTCTTGGTTCCTCCTACCCTCTAGTATTTCTCTTTGGTCCAAAGCAAGAACCACTGCCCGACATGCTGTGCAGTCAGGTCATTTACTACGTGTATTGTCTATCTGGTGGAACGCCACCTCTCTCAGGCAAGGCTTTTTTTCTGTTTGGTTTGCTATATAACCAGAACAGAGCTTAGCCCTGGGTAAGTGCACAGTAATGATTTGAGTGAGAGAATGAATTTATATATACTGGGCCTACAGTGATAATTCTGGGAAACAAAAAGAGTTCCCCCAAAGCTGAAGACTTTGCCTCTAGAGACAGAAAACTGCTTCCCATTCTTCATGAACTATCCTCGCCCCAGTCTGCAGGTTTCAGAGGTTTCATCCTTCCTCTCTGTCCTATTCAGTCTCTCAGCGCATCTGCTCTGTCTCAAAACTTTTCTGCAGTCCACCTGCTTCCCTCATTCTCCAGTCACCTAGTCCAAGCTTCTGTTGTCTCTTCTAAACCCTTGGACCTGGTCTCCTTGCACTCACTTGCCCCCTCTAGAGTCCATTCTCCACACAGCAGCAAGCCACCCTTTGAAAGCATACATGAAGTAGGGTAGACCTGTAACTGCCCTGCTCCAAGCCCTCTAATAGCTTCCTGTCACATTTAGAGCTATGACTAGTGGACCCACAAGACCCTACCTGACCTGGTTCTCAGTCACCTCCTGGCCTAGCCCTTGACTTGTCCCACCCCCAAACTGCCCCTGCGTTCTCAGGACCCTCTCAAGCTCCTTCCTGGCCCAGCATTCTCTCCCTCCAGCCTCCTCTAAGCTGGCCCTGCCCAATCCTCAGTCTGCAGCATAGACACCACCTCCTCACCTCTTACCTGACACCTTATCAAAAGTAGCCCCCAGCTCACCCTCCAGTTCCTCGTCGTCATATTTCCCAGGTCATTTCTTTCATAATTTTCCAGCCTCTGAAATACTCGTGTACTTACTCATTTTCCACCCTAACGTGCGCCTTCTCTGAGAGCTGAGACAGCTCCTCAGCGTCAATCAGGCAGGGTGTGCGCTTGCTATTTCGGGAGTGAATGCACGGGACAGGAAGAAGGAGACAAAGGACGGTTGCTGGGAGAAAGAAGTTGTGGGTGTCTATTGTTTCTCTGGAGTTTTCTATAATGAACATTGTAAACTTAATAAACATCTTTGTAAAAGTTGTTTAAGAGTGGGGTTAAGATAGGCATAAACTGCTAAGAAAACTTGAAAATCCAGGGTCGCCACTTTGTAACTTTTGAGAGCCTGTGACTGCTGAGGCCCATCCTCCCACAGGGGTTTCTGCTGAGGCTGAACGGCTGGTTGGCTGGTTGCAGTCTCGAGTACTGACATGTCACCTCCTGATTAGAATTCTAGGTCAGCGCTTTCCCTGATGAGTGAAGATGCAAGTGAGGGATTACCGAATCATTTACTTCTGTCCAGCTGGCACCCGGTCCATTCACACTCCTCTGACTGCGCACAGCTACCCAACATTCACAGCAGGCCTTGGCGAGTTGCACGTTGTTGTTGCACGGTGTAAACATTTGTTTCTCAGACTGGCGGAAGCTGGAAGGAATCTTGAAATGTCACCTAGAATCATCTACCCACACTTTCTGCCAGGCAGCCCCTGTCAGCATTGTCCTGGGGCAGGGGGGAGGAAAATCAAGTTCCCCTGCAAATGAGCACAAAGCCAGTCTCAGATGAATGCACAGGGACAGGGGTGGAGGCGCGCAGGACTAAGGAATGATGACAGAATCATCCTCATCTTTATACTGATACCATCTATCCTAGCATCCTTGTAACTTGGATTGCCAATACACCTCTTAGATAACGTAGAATTGGTGCCCAGGTTGGCCCCGTGAGTCTCAAATCTCTAGCTGTAAAATAAACTTTCTTGGGCAAATAGAGATGCTTAATGAACCCTAACCAGGTATACTGATGATGTAGAAGTTGGGTGTCAAAAACTACACATTCTACATTCTGAAGTTATAGAGGGAAGAAAATGACCATAAGAGTGCTTATGAAAAATAAAGTGAAAAGCACTTACTTTCTTTCCAACAACATAGAATTATTTTGTATGTCCAAATATGATATTTTCAGCACGGCTTACTTATATTCTGGGGTGTTAGTTATCAAATTCAAATTGCAGACCTCAGGATTTTGGGAAACTCCACTTTCTGATGAGGAAGGGGGCCCAGGGAGGGAAAGGGGCTGGGCCAGTTCTGCCGTCTGTGGCTCTGCGGGTGTTATCTCCTGTGCCCTGCTGCTGACCTCTCTTCCCACTTCAGAGAGAAAAAGTAAAAACGAAACCCACATCAAGGACTTGTCTAAGGTCTCCAAGAATCTGGTCCATCTAACCAAGAGGGTTTGGTTTGAAACCCAACCATTGCATTTCTAGTCCAGAAACTATACCATCTTACACACACTTCTCTGATTTTTAAAATGGCATAAGGACATCCATAAAGCCTATGCGATTGTTTAAGAAGAGAGAAAGCTCAGAGAAACACAAGTGGAACCTGAGCAGTAGATGAGATCTAAACAGTGCAGGGTGTGAGCAGAGGAAGCAGTCGCACAGGCCAGGACGTGCCCGCCTCTCCCTGCCCCTCAGGGGCTGCCGTGCCCTCACTGCACTCCCTCCGGGTAGCAGGCAAGAGCTCCAGAGAGTGTTCAGGTGACTTTTTCCCGGTGTACCTCCCCTGCCAGCCCCAGAGTTGATCTGTGGCATCTTAAGAAGCCTCGGCTAAGATTTTCTGTTTTCCTTTGCAGATCCATGGCCCCGTTTCATCCCAGACTACTCCTCACCCTGCCCATCCGTTTATCGCCAGGTTAGCTGTTGCTGTTGTGCTGGTCTTCAATCTTTTCACGGTTGCTGAGTGCCACAGGGACGTTTTAACCATCCTGGGAGTGTGCCAGCGAGGAGAAGCTTTCTGGCCGGCTTGCAGTCTAAATTTTGAGGCCTGTTTAAACAGAAAACCCAGTGGTTGGGAGATTCTCTCTTCTGCCCTACTTTTTGAGCTTGACATCTTTTTAGACTGTTTTTTTTGGAGAAACAAACATCTGATACTTTGCCTTTGTCTTCCTAGGCTTCATTCCATAGCAAAAATATTTCTAGCGTTTGCTGTCCCATAACGGTTTTCTCCTTTTTTAAGTTTCCCTGAGGCAAATGGAACACGTGATCACTTGAAAATGTTCAGACATTGCAGAAGTGCAGAATGTAGACAGAGAGTGTTCAGCTGTCAAGGCCAATTCCAGTTTAGGCACTAAATATGTTGTTTGGATTGGTGATAACATTCCCATGGTTCAAAAATCAAACATCTAAGAGATGTGCAGAGAAAATGTCCTTGTCCTGCACTCACCTAGGTCCCATGCCATCTCGTCTAGTGCCTACGTCAGTCAGTTGCTTTTGTATGTTTCCCCAGTTCTCTTGGCAAATATAAGAAAATACAAATACGTATTTACTCCCCCCTCCCTTTTAAACAAAAGGCAGCACACCATATGCACTGCCATGCACTTTGCCTCGTTATTGTGCATAACAGAGAGTGAGCAAACTTCGATTTAGAATGTGAAGAAGCTAGAAATAAAAGGTCATATGCACATATTTGCATACGTGTATACAAGCATGCACACACATACACACACTTTCCTTGTTATAACTAAGCAGGATAAACTAATCAGGCCAATAATTGTTCAGCTTATTCCTCTTCCTCTGCCTGGGACTTAGGAAGGCACAAACCAGTGAGAAGATCCGATGCTCTGTTTCTGAGGTAACAGCTGCGAATGAGAAGACCCTGTTTGATATAGTAACAGAAGGTGAGGCAGATGGACCCATCCAAGAGCCGGAACAGCTCAGGTTCGTGTCTTGCATGTTCGGAAGACATTGTGAGACCCAGCTCTTTTAGGGCCAGCCAAGACTGGGGATGCCTCTTCTCTGAGAATTCCACTCTGATTCTTTTTATCACCAGAAAACAGAAATCATAACACACCAAGTGACAGAAGCTAGAGAATGGGCTGCTTCTTTATTCTCTCTTAAACACAATGTTAGTACAAATACAGAACTCACCATCTGCCTGAGAGTGAGACCTTCCAACAGTCCAGACAGTCCGAGGTCCGGCGCTCTGGTCAAGCTCACTCCCTAGCAGGCGGTGAACCATGGATTTTGCTGAGAAGTTCAGCCAAGCCTCTGGAAGCATAATTATTCCAAGAAGTCCTTTAATCCCGTTGTTATTTCTCCCCACACAAAAACTAAAAGTTCACAGTGTCAACCAATCACTATCTTCTTTAACGTTTTGTGGAGAAGGGTGCTCACACATATGCACACACATTTCAGAGGCACGAAGCAAGCACATTTTTCAGAGACTTAGCCTTTTCAAGAGATACCACATTATGCTCCTTCCTCACCACACAGACAAGATATTTCCTGCAGGGAAGCACAGAAACCCTAGTGAATTTCATTTCAGATCCATAGTCACAGTTCTGTTAAGAGTTCCCAGGCTGTTAAAAGGATCTTACCTGGTTGTGCTAGGGGAATGCAGACCTGCAGAGGACATTTTTCCTAGCGCCTTCCATCACAGCAACTCAAACCATCCTTCAAACAGCAGAGCCCCACTCCTGGCTGCATACCTCTTCTGCATACCCCTTCTACCTTTGGCCACTTTCATCCTGTGATAAAACATCAGCTAGTGACCACATGCCACCTCTTAAACAAAATACACCATGGACAATTTGAAATTCTCCCTTCTTTTGCTTTCTTTACGCCCTATCCTGCCAATAAGTAGATATCTTCCTTCTTCAATATGTGAGCACTCAATATAACTGGGGAGATACAGGGTACACTATTTTTCCTGTAAGTGCCTCTAGCCAACTCAGGAGGGTCCCCCGATTAAACCATGTTAAAGAAGTGAACAAGACTCGAGCAAAGAACTGAAGGCAGAATTGGGGGCAAAAATCAAGAGAAGACTCAACAGCATAATCAAATTGGCACTTAGGTATCTGAAAGAGCAGAAGGGCTGCAACGCCCTTTGGATTATACTATCAAGAACACGGGTGTCAAACTCATTTTCACCGGGGGTCACATCAGCCTCTCGGTTGCCTTCAAAGGGCCGAATGTGATTTTAGAACTGTATAAACTTAACTACTCCTTAACTAGGGGCAAGGAGCTCAGTGCTGCCGCAGGGTAGAAACAAGGTGCCGGGCCAGATAAAACAAGGTGGAGGGCCGGATTCGGGCCTTGTGTTTGCCACCTGTGACCTAGCCCATCATTTTACAGAGAACTAGAAAGTAATTCATCCAAGATCACACAGAACATTAATGGGAAGAGCAGAAACCAGATTGCTCCTAAAACCAATGTTCAAAATACCTTTCCTTGCTGCTTCCGTTTTCTCCTGAAGGGAAGGCAGTAGCCTAATCCTGTCACTAGCTCATCTTCAGAGGATAGCCCCTTCCCCTGCGGTGCTGGGAGCACTTAGATGCCTCCTTGGCCTTTCTCAGCTGCAAGTGTCAGAAATCCGGCTCCAACCAGCTTAGACAGAGGGGAAGTGAATCCATTCGAGACACCTGGAACCAATCCTTAGGGCGGGCAGACAAGGGTAAGGCTTCACTCCAGGTGCAGCCTGGACAGAATCCCCACATGCCGTGAGGTGTGCGTTTGTGTGTGTCTCTCTCCTGTCTTTGCTTCTGCCATCACATCCTGTCATTGTCTCAGACTGGCTTTCTCCTCAGGCCTGAAAGCAAAGCATCTTTGCCATGAGAGAAGAAACCCTCTTTCCTTGTTTCTGGTTCAAACATCATCTGGGAAGGACTCCAGGGCCTTTGGGTCACACCCCTTCAATTGAATCGATTCTGCCATTTAGTCCATCCTCTACTATTTTTATAGTCATATTTGTAATTTCCAGAAACTCTATTTGTATTGTCTAGTACCCTTTCTTTATGGATATAATATCCTTATGAAGCTCTGAAGACCCTGATTGTATTTTTAAATTTCTTGGTTCTTCTAGTAACTCCTTTCTTTGAACAAGTTAATGAATTATTTTAAGTTGATATCTCCTTTTGTTACTGGTTTTCTTCAATCTTGATGATTCTTGGCTGTCCGTATTTATGGATGAGGGCCTAAGACTAAAGTTTGAAATGTTTTTCCTCAGCCAAATGCGAGTTCTGGCTTACTTTCAATGAACCTAAACTCCAATTACAGGCACCTGTGTTGATTACCAAGGGGCCACGGCCAGAGTGAGTATGGGTAGCTCATTTCCAGTCTGTCCTTTGGTCGTTTTGGAGAATGCCCTTTTTCTCTGTGCTTCCTGTGCCCGACCCTCACTCCAGAGTGCTGCTTTCTCAGCCTGGGGGCAAGCTCCACAATCAGGGCTTCAGAGAAGCTGTGGAAAGCCTCGGCTGTTCCACCTTTGATTAACTAACCCTTCAATAATCTGCTTTTTATCTTCTAAAAATTCCACGTTGTTCATTTTCTGGTTTCCCAACTGTTGTTATTGTTTTAATATTTCTCCAATCATTTCAGTGGGATTCCGGGAGAGTAAAAGAATGTGTTCAGTCACCCATGTTAAATGATAAGTTCCAGCTTGTAGTTTATAATGGGAATCTTTTAAGTTAAGAGCCTCACTCTTCAGCATCTTCATTAGCTCCTTTAATTGGTTCTGTCCTTTCAACCTATAAAATTTTCCTCTGATTCTAATAAGTTTTTTAGCTGTTTCCTCATCCCATCCAAACTCTTTCAGAGTAGCCTTTACCCACTGTCCTCACCCTCCCCTCAGGCAGTCCTGTCCCCTCAACTTCCCGCAGTCTGGCTTTCTCTGCCACCACATCGCTCAATTGTTCTCCCCGGCGACCCAGGCTGCCAAAATCCTTGTTTTCTGCGGCCGGACACTGTCTAGTTCCTCCTTCTTGAAACTCTACCACCTCTCCTCAGAACGCTTTCTCTGCTTGTCGGTCACGTGGTCCCCACAGCTCTCTGTGGTCTCACCCACTTTCATGATTTTAACTGCTGCTCATATGTAAACCATGTAAAATTTTTATTTGAATAAAATATTTTGTAAGCAAGTGGCTTCATGTGCATGTCCAGTCATCTACATGATTTCCTGAATTCTACAGGTGCTTTAAAACCCCACGTCCACACAGTAGCTCTTCTCCCCAGTACAGTTCTTTACCCCCCGTTTCCGCCCTCAGTAACGCCACCCGACCTTAGCGACGCAAGGGGAGGCCAGCCTCCGCCTTCCTTCCTCCTTCCTTCCCATCACCGAGTCTTGCTCATTTTGTTTCCTAAATAAATTCAAACTTATTTCCTTTCATCTATACCGTACTGCAGACTTTCTTCCTCTTGTTATTGCTTAATTAAGAACTTACCAAACTGGTGTTTGCTGGAACCAGTTGTCAGACACTTCTATTAGAACAGACTCCATAGTCCAACCTACCTTGAGAAGGACTACGTACCACGTGCCTGTCTCGGAGATTCAGAATGAACCTTGGTCTACAATGGCCTTGAAGAGTAGTCCAGAACCCTGCTGAACTTTATTTAAGCCATGGTCTGCCTTATGTTTGCCTATGGAACCCTTTCGATAGGGACAGGAAACAGGGGGTGTTTAAATCCCATTTTAAAAAACAGTGTGGTGTAATTGATCTCCATGCTTCTTCAGATTGGCCTGCCATATTGAAGCTCATGATCTAACATGCAAACCTGAACATGTCCTCTCCATTCTTCAGTGGTACCTGTTACCTCACTCCTCGAGGAAGAGCCAGCTCCATGCAGCACGGATTCTAAGACCAGCGCTCTCTCCCACTGCCTACTTCAGCATCACTTGCCACTGCCTGAGGACATCCCACTAATTCTAAACTACTTGTAGGCACGGTTTCCAGACATACCACTCTCACACCCACAGCTCTGTACCTGTGCTTGTCCCTGTCCTTCACCCGCCAGTTTCCAACCAGTCCTTTAAGACTTAGCTTAGGTATTACATCTGTGGGTACCCTTCGTGGCCCCACAACTCTCTTCTTCCCCAAACACTGGCTAAATTCCCTATGTATTCTCTGCACAGAATGTAACATGCTGTATTAAGATTATCTGCTTGTGTCTTCTCCTCTCTCTATATTATTAAAGGGCCAAGACTACATCTTGTTCAGTTTTATTCCCATAACACTAAATTAATGAACTACATAGTATTCATTCATAGTATTGTAGCAGCTCCACTGATAACAATCAGGCAGAACCTTCTGGAAGAAATGTGATACTCCAGCTTTGCTCTGATCCTACTTACCTTTCAAGTCAGTCTGGCTGAACTAAAAACTTATCTACACGTTTTACCAGAGACACACAATTTAGTTCAGACATGTGTTCACACACCCTTCCTTACATGCCCTACCTTTAAAAACCCTACCCAGCTGGGGGAAGGGAGTGCTCACCGGCTTTTCTCTCATTGTCATCCTCAAGACCGTCCCTCTTAACAAGGGAACAGAGTAACAGTGATTTAAGAGCACAGGCTCTGACTCAAACCCCAGCCCTGCCGCTTACTTGAGCTGAGCGACTTGGGGCAGCACACAGACCTTGTCTGCACAGCCACCTCATCCACATGATGCGCAAAAGCTACTTCCCTGCTGCAGTGCTGCAGTCATCCAGAAACCTGGCCAAGCGCTTGCTAAGTGCAGGCTGCTCTGGCCATTATGAATCAGGGCACATCGATGGCTTTTGGCCATGAAATTTATAACGTGTTCACATATAACCAAACGGTGAAACTATTCCACTTACTCACTCCCATCCCTTTCCAGTCCCCTGACCCTGTTTTGTTCATTTTTTTCTCGCTCGATAGAGTATGAGGGTGTAAGTTCCATAAGGGTAAAGGCTTTGTTTTGTTCATTTTCAAGAACAGTGAGGCCTGGAATGGTACTGTACACGTCAGGCCCTCAGCAAATACTTGAGTGAATGGTGCAAAGTATCAAAAGGAAATAAATACCAAGAGTTTCATTATAATGAAAAGAACAGATAAATCTTTCTCTAATGGCTTCCAGTCCTATATTTAAAAACACCATATGCCATATGAAAACATAAGAAATTTATTAAAATTTTAAGGCAAAATACATAATTTCAAAAGATTCAGACCTATGTCAGGCGTGATAGAGTATGAATGCTTTCTTGAAATTCAAAATCAGATTCAAGAGTATCACTTTGAGAATGTTCTAACAGATTGAGTTTACTTTTATTCATCTTGGATGAAACAGTCATTATTCTACTTTCTTTCTTGACAGAAATGTGTTTTTTCAAAGATTCACTTTTAATTGGTTCATTAACCAAAGAGCTATTCTGCCCTTTTCCTTTGCTTTTCTGGTTTACAGGTGAGTCAGAGCCAGAATGCAGGTCCTTTCCGTGTTGTTTCTTAGCAGAGTGTTTTCTGGTATATTCACCTGTTTTGGTCGTTTTCTCTGAAGAAGATCTGCTATTTCTAGACAGCTCGTCCTCTTTTCTTTGACTTCCAGGCCCAGAAATCACATCCGCTAAAGGAGAACATGCTCTAGCAATGAACTCTTCAAGAGACTCCTGCCGCTGCTCAGTGACGTGTACCCCCAAGGTGTCTCTGGAAGTTTCTAAAGCCTCCTGAGGAGAAACTGGAACGTGCAAGGAGTCGAGAGGCAAAGGAATTCTAGCATCACCTGTGATTTTCTGAAACTGGAGGGGAAGAAAAAAAGACAAGACAAAAATTCAGTAATGAACAAAGCCAACCATTAAAAGTAGAGCCCTAAACTTCAATGTCACTCTGGCCTTATTACTAAGGTGGTCCACTGGTCATCGACAAGGTTTTAGAGCCAGTTTTTTTCTGGCTGCATCTTGCCAAGTGATTTTCCCGACTTGTCTTTGCTATAACCAAGGCTGTGTCCACTGTTTTCAGACTTTTGTGCTTGGGGGTAACTACCCATTTCCCTTTCCTTCATTAGCAATAATAAAACCCTACTCCCTGAGAAAATTAGTTCCTTTTCTATACTCAGGCCATATGGAAGCAGTACCCCATTTGCGATGAGACTGTGTCCTCAAGCTGTTGGTCCCCACAACCAGTCTCACTGGCTGACAGGGAGATGGCGACTCCAAGTGGGGGCTGAGGAGAAGCAGACGGGTTTCCCCCTCCATTCCCCTAATGGGGTGATTACCTATAACATACTGCCTATTCCTGGATCGCTTACTTTCAAGTAATTATCTGTATCAGTACTTGTACCTTCATTAGTGTTCCTTCATTGTAAGCTGACTGCATACAAATAGAAACCTAGATGAAATATGAATAGAATAGACATTTACACAACTTAAAATTTGGGATATTTTCTCTAATGCTTCATTTCTTTCACTGAGGATAGTTAGCTTTCAGTCATAAATTTTCAAAAGAACTTCCAGTTTTCTTATATATAACAAATGATATCATGAAATGGACACAAATTTACTAATTTCAGATTTAGAAAGGACCTGAAAGAAGCTTCTAGCTCCCAAGTACATGAATGATAATTGTTATTGTTTTCTCTGATTTGGTGACTCCCTTTTTGCTAATCAGTCTTAGAATCATTAAGTTTTATGCTGTCCACTTACTTGGATGTTTTGCATTTGTCCTAGGGCATTCTGCTTTGATTCTGGTTTTGCTTCTTCAAGTGCCTTCTTTGCTTCTTTAGGTGGACTAGTAAGAGTAGAATTCAGCTGGGGACGACCTAGGAAGTGAAAATCTGAGGAATCTATGCCAGCCACTGTGGCAAGCTGCCCAAGCCTGGACAAGAGGAGGAAAAGGCAGTGGTTACTGTAGTCACGTAAGGGCAGCTTAGATTTCCCCGTACCTAAAATTACAAAATACTTTTATAATCTTAAGAGCCAATATCCTACTTCAGATTATAAGCCTCTCTCTTTCCCAAATTCTCACACTTCTCCATATTCATGCTCTGGGAACACACAGACCAACCAATCCTTTCAGCATCTCTCTCCCCTCAACATTGGGTTAGCTACCATTCCCTTACCTGTCACCACTCCATTTCAAACACGGTCTCACTAGCAGCTTCAACATCTCCAACACACCTGGTCCTCGGTCTCTCACCTCTCTCCCCTGTCTTTACCACCTGTCTTTCCTACAGTTTCCAACACTGTGTGTGTTCCTTCCTTCCCAACACCAACCCATTCAACAACAAAACATTACGACATCAATGATCAACATCTCCTTCTCTCTTTCAAATTGAATAAAAGGTAGGGAAATTCCTATGCCTTCTGAAATATTTTCAATTAAAATTACATTTAATTTTGTCTTGATCAAAAACTATACTTACTAATTATCCTATCTATAGGTCACTCTTTTATAATGGGCTCTCTATCAAAGCAGATCTACAATTTTGCATTTCTTTTAAAGTTTAATTCCTCAAATTTAGTACATTACATACAGTTTACACACTAAATATGACCACTGAAGTGACGAAAATTACTCAAGTTCCTCAGCAAACTACCCTTATAGTTGTGAGGACATGAAAGGCGTGGAGAGAAATAAACTAACCCAGCATCTTTAAGGAGATCCAAGAAAGCATGGAACTTCTGAAAGGAATTCTCAATGCTGCCCAGGACACCTTCGTCATCCAGGATCATGCTTGTCAACGACTGAGCTTGAAGGGCTTCGGACAAAGAGAAGTTCATGTTTCTTAACTGGGCATTTTCGTGTTCCAGCTATAAAAGAAGATTGGAAATATCTGACATGATTTTGTCTCACTGTCATAAAAAATATGTAACAAATCTAAAATAAAACATTTAGCCCTGGCTGGTGTTGCTCAGTGGATTGGGCACCCAACTGAAAACCAGGGGGTTGCCAGTTTGATTCCCAGTTGGGGCGCATACCTGGGTTGCAGGCCAGGTCCCCAGTGGGGGGCGCTCGAAAGGCAACCACACACTGATGTTTCTCTCCCTCTCTTTCTCCCTCCCTTCCCCTCTCTCTAAAAATAAATAAATAAAATCTTTAAAAAAATAAAACATTTAAAAATGCAATTAATTTGTAATTAATCTAACTCTCCACCAGTAAAAGACATAATAGAAACCCAGAGCCACCTAACAAAGTTTCCTTTGTAACACTTAGGTGGTATATAAATAAAACAGTTGTTGTTTTATTAATGATCTTTCAAAAGATCACATTTCCAGCTGGTTAAATTCACAATGGATCCTCATTTACATTAGAAAATTAGCTGCTTAAGGGTTCCCTTGAATTGGAAAATAAAATACAGAATCAAATTTGAACAAGGTATAATACAATTCTGTTGAATGTTAAAGGTTAATTTCAATGAGAAAAATATTAACTGTCTAAGTTTAAAAGCCCTCAGCCGTACCCGATTTATTAAGTACATGATCACCGATACTCTCCTTGGCAGGTTACAAGTATCTCCCCCCTTGCACGGCCCTCCCCTCACCATCTGTTCATCTAAAACCACGTGTAAGCCCGATTCTAGTGCTTCTCAGAAGGGCCATTTGTTCATAATACACCTTTTGTCTCATATAAGCAGATACTTGGTATTTATTGAGTGAATGTCCTCCCATCCAGCATACGCACTTTATGAAATTCCCCTACACTCACCTTGTAATAATGTATTTATAAAGAACTTGTCATAGCTTATGCCTGGCTTTCATGCACATTAGCCTAATTATAATTCTCATAACACATATTTTTCTTTCATTGTATTCGTAGCAGTTTCCCAATGCCTCATACTTACTTATTTAAATGATTCACTTTCCTAATTCACTGTCAGTAAACAGTCTTATGTCTTTTATGTTACGGTATATATAGTATGAGCTTAACAAGTGGTTTGTTGAATCAAAACATCATGAACGAAAAAACAAGCTGAAGTCATATAAAAGTACACACACACAAAATCCCTAAGATTTTTACATTTTTAAAAATATGCTGTCTGGAATACAGATCGTATTACAGATCATATGACCGCTAACTATAAGTAAATACAAAGGTTTATATACAGTATAAGCAATTTGCAATGTTACAGTTTTAAAGTTTACAAACTGTGTATGGTTTAAAATCAAATAAAAATAAAGCCAAAAAACTCCCCCAACTATCAAAAACACTAGCATACCTCACTAACTCGTTTGTCAGCCTTGAGCCTTATTACTCTCTCCTCTTTTAACTGCGTTAGGCACTCCTCCAGTCTCTCCTGTGGGAAGAAGCACAGTCAGTGTTACACACCAGTCACAGCATGAGATCCCTAAGTCTTTCCAGCAGCAGATCTCACCAAGGAGTTGGAGGCAGAACCAGAAGTAAATTCAGGTTTTGGGATTATAGCCCATTACTTATCATATCATGATAGTAAAATAAGTTACCAATATATATCGAATAAGAATGTTAAAGATTTATTTAACTCCCACTCTTTCCAAAAGAGATTACGGCAGGTCACGTAAAAGGCATGTATGTCTATAGTTTAGTTAAGTCAGAAATAAATAAAAATTCTATTTTTATTTGTGGGTCCCTTTAATTAAGGAAGCCCTGTTAACATACTTAACACACCTGAATTATGTAACTGCAGAGTCAAATGCATTTTAAAAAAAGTAAACACCTTTAAAGCACCTTACTATATACCCAGCACAATTCTAGGAGGTTCCTAGACATTAAGTAATTTAATCATCAAAACCCTACAAGGAAAAGACAATTATTAACTCCATGCTATTTTACAGAGGAGAAAACTGAGGCAGAGAGAAGAGCAGTGCCCCCCCAAGGTCACATCATTAAGTAGTAGAGCCAGGTTTGAACTCAGAAAGGTGGGGGCCATTCCTGTTCACAGAAGTGGCAATTTTTCTATTCACCAAAGTCAATAAAATAGAATGGACACTGGTGAACTCCCTTACCAATACTCCAAGGGCTGAGACACTGAGCCCCTGGCAGTGGGGGACACTACTTGTGGTGTACACCACTCTGAGACAGCCCCTGAGATGCCTACCTGCTGAAGTGCCATCTCCCAGTTACTCAATCAAACACTAACCTCGGTGCTGCACTGAAGGGATTCTGCAGGAGTAATTAAAGATCCCCAAATCAGTCCTGGCTGGTGTGGCTCAGGGGACTGAATGCTGGCCTGCGAACCGAAGGGTCGCTGGTTCGATCCCCAGTCAGGGCATATGCCTGGGTTGTAGGCCAGATCCCCAGTGGGGGTGAGTGTGAGAGGCAATCACATGGTGATGTTTCTCTCCCTCCCTTCCTCTCAGTCTAAAAATAAATAAGTACAATCTTTTAAAACAAAGTTCCCCAAATCAGTTAATCTTAAAATAGGGAGAATCCTCAAACAGGGAGATTATTCTGGGTGAACATGGCAGCCCACTAAATGGGACCCAACTCTTCCAGAAGAAAACCTGAAGTACGAAAGGGACAAGAGGAACATCCTCTGTTGCTGGTTCTGAAGAAGTGTCATGCTGTGTGTGGTGAAGGGTACGGGAGGAGATCTCTGGGAGTGAAGACTGTCCTCCGAATGCTCGCAAGCTTTCCTATCAAATGAGGGAGCTCTGTCTCACAACTACAGAAAGTGAATTATGCCAGCGGGCTCAATAAGCTTGGAAGTAGATTCTTCTCCAGAGTCTCCAGATGATAAAACAGCGCGGCATCCCGTTTCAGCTTTCTGAGACCCTGAGCAGAAAACCCAGTCATGCTGGGCCTGGACTCCTGACCCTGGGAACTGTGAGCTAATAGTAAGGGTTGTGTTAGGTTCCTAAGTTTGTGGTAATAGAAAAATGACTATACTACTCAAACCACAGGTTCATGAACAAAATAAATGATCGTTGTTTTAAGCCACTGTTTTGGGTGGTTCCTTATGCAGCAACAAACAAATAGAATACCTATATTTGTTAAAATAGCAAAGTGTATATATGTATATATATATATATATGTGTGTGTGTGTGTGTGTGTGTGTGTGTGTGTATATTTTTTTTTTAAAAGGCTTTTGAATAATAACTTAAACAAGGAATCTCAACTTAGTTTAATTTGCCCCTGGTATGTATGTGTTGAGGGAGGGAACTCTTATGTACCATCTCTGGGAGAGGAAAACGAACTACTTTCTGGAGAGTAATTTCTAGTACACACTAACAATCCTATGTCCAGGAATTTGCCGGAAGGAATTCATCAGAGATGTGGGCAAAGATTTATCTACCAACATGATGTCATAGGGCTGTTTATCTAATAACTTCAAGTTTTTAAATGTTTCATTACCAGTTAAAGCTAGCCAAGAATTTTAATGAGGAAAACGGGGACAAAATTCAAAACTATTTCATTGAGATTCTTGAAAAAAAAAAAAAGCAAACCAAAAAACCCCATCACGTGAAAGAAGTCAGAAAGGTGGTACCTTTGGAGAGGGTGAATATACTGACTGGGGAAGATGAGCAAGGGAGCCTTTGAAAAAGCTGTTTTCACCTTGACGGGAGTGCTCTGAGTGCATACATACGTAAAAATGCACTGTTTAAAATTATGACTTAAGCACTTTGCTGTATACATGTTATGCCTCAATAAAAATTTTTTACAAAGAAACCCAAACAAATGAACAAATCCTACCACAATCAGAGACAGTAGACTAAAATACTCCATTCTTAACTAGTTCGAAAAAGCAGTGTCTCCCTCTAGTGGAGGGAAATAAAGCTAACGTTAAACTTGGGGAAAAAACGTACACTCCTCCTAGAAAGTAATTCATGTTGTTTGAAAGAAAATATGGAACCAAATTATCAGAAAGTAAATTGCGAGGGATCCCATTACTTTCTCCCTGTCATCTGCTCTCCTTCTTCCCTGTTACTCACTGGCTAGCTGATACTTTTCTGGAACAAAGCTCCCATCATACTGTCTATCAGGTTTTAAGTTCAAGTTTTTTCCATTTAACATTGAATCAATCATTTCTCATACAATCAGGGGAGCCATTACCTTGATCTTTTCAGTGGAACACAGAATATTCCATTGAGAGGGTTTATCAGTCCACATTAAATCATTCTTTTATGGTTAAATACTTAAATCCCTCACAATTTTTCAATATTATAAGACAAAATAATTATTTTTATGCATAAAGACTTTTTATATTTAGCATTAAATTTTAATGAAATAAATCAATAAAAATGAGTTTGAGATGGAAGCCTGTGAACATTTTTAAGACTCTGTGGTACTGATCTCCAAACTGTTTCCCAAAAGATTCCTAAGATTTTATACAGCTAATAAAATGTGTCACTTGGTACATGATCTCTACCATAACTGTTGGCTCACTTCTTCACTCAAGTGCAAGATATTCAGGGGAGTGCATTTTAAGTATTTGTCCCCAACACTAGTCCCCAGCACAAAGCAGACAATCAACAGGTAATTGCCGAGTAAGGAAAAGCCCTGCCAGTGCAAGACTTATGTGTGTGGGGGACAAGGTGTGTTCTCCTCTAGCTGGGTGTCCAGGTGAAAACTTGCTGTCTTCCTTAAATGTGCCCTTCTTTGCTTATACTTGGTACATTTCTTTTAGATTATATTTTAAAAATTCAGATTCTCTGGGGCAAAATCTGGGCCCTACTCCTTAGCTATTTAACCTCAGACAAGTTCAATAACTTTCAGCCTCAATGTAATCACCTATGAAATGAAGGTAAGTTCCCACATCATAGAGTTCTTATGAGAATTACATGAATTAACAGGCATATAAAACCTAGAAGAGTGCTTGGTACATAGAATATGTTCAGTTAATGCTAAATGATGAACATGCGAAAGCAAACAGTAGCAAAGGGCCTAAAATAAAGCAGCTTACCCCGGAACAGCTCAGGTTTGGAGAGTGTGGGTGCCCCCAATGTGACTTCCAGTTGACAGGCACAGCTCAGGCCTGAGTTGTTCAAGGGTCAGCTGGTGGTTGGGAACCCATGAACTTGGCGGAGGGCCAACTTGCGTTACACTCGAATATCTGACTGTGCAAGTGGGGGGGCCCCACCCCCACGTGGTTCCCACTCACATACCCAGCTCTCTAGGGGCCACCGTTTCTCTAAGCAGGTTTTTGACTATGACAGATGTGAATACTAAAAACTGCGAAGAACAAAACTGTGTGACAAATAAAGAGAATACTCTTGTAACTACCATTCAAGTCTGTAAGGAAAACTTGTCAGCATCTCAAAAATCCCTCACATTCCTCCCCCCCCCCCATAAGCCCCGCTCCTCCTCCCAGTTAAATACTAATTCCGTTTCCCGACAGTCATTTCCTTTACATGCAAACGCGCCTAGCAACATCGTTTGGTTCTACCAACTTCTAACTTCACGTAAAGAGAAGCGGAGTGTATGCAGTCTTTCGTAGCTTACGTAATTCACTCAACACTGGCTTTAAAGATTCATCCACTGTTGCCTACAGCTCTAGTTCATTCAACTGTATTGTTTTGTAGTTTTCCACTCTATTAATATATACAATTTGCTTAATTTTTAACTCTTAATGGATCTCTGGGAGCTGGAAGGGTCCTCATGCATCTTAAATCAGCTACTCCCTAGTTAAGGTTTCTACCCTTCTTGGTCTTCCCTAAGGCCTATAATCACTTTTTAAATACAACCTCCTAGTCATCTGATAAGGAAATGAAAACAACACATCTAAAATGACAGTGAATGGGGATTAGATGCTCCAGGGTCTTGTCTTTACTCTGTGACTTAGAATAAACAATTTAAGCAAAATGCTACAATTTGTAGTGCTCATTTACAAGATAAAAGGGATAATTTTACATGCTCCACAGATTCCTGCCACTCCAATATTTCATAATTTTCTAAGTATTTACCTTAAAACTTCTCTATCATTAGTTTTAACTAAAAAAAAAAACCACAAAAATATGGCTTTCTTTTTTGAAAATCAAATAGTAATTTCCATAGTCCTAATGGGATAACTAGTTTTAAATCTTTCAAGTTTTATACTAAAACCATATTAAATAGTTTTTAAAAATTAAGTATGGAGTTTGTAGCACAAAAAGACAAGGTTCTCCCAAATGATATTTCCCTTATTTATGACCAATTATCAACTCTGCATTAAAGTTGAAATAAAATACAGTATTTTTGAGGTGCAAAAATTTGTCATAAAAATCCAATTTT
>VMDR010003251.1:0-74917 GCA_007922815.1 Macrotus californicus
CTATTTTTTTCATTTTTCACAAGCAAAAGCTTTTTCTAATCATAAAAACAAAAACTCCTCTGAGTTTTTAAGACATAATGATAATAACCTTGTGGTTTTAACTATAGGAAATAGAAATTTAAAAAAAAATGAGGACTAAGAAAAAAACGGAGAAAGCTTTAAGTAGGAGATAACCGAGATCTTCTGACCATACAAGTATTAAAACACAGGACAGGTTACAGAGCTCATAAAAAAGTCACAATCCTTTTTGACTTCCAAAAAATCGATGAGATTGTGAGGACTGTTTCACATTTATCCTAAAAGTTCCACGTGTCCCTATTGAGAAAGAGACAAAACGGGGAAAACTACGTACCAGGTGATGCTTTGAAATCACAATTTGGTCACAGTAAGTTAACAGCGAGTGCAGTAAATCCCAGACCATTTCTAATACCACCAGCTTGCCTGCCCATGGACACATATGTAGTTTGCAAAAATGTGTTGATAAATTATCAAAGACATGTTAAAACATAGCAGAAATTTTGTGAAAGAAGTACCTTTTTAACAAAGTGAATAAAACACAACAAAAAATAAATACAGGGTTTACCATTTTTTACAGGTGCCACAAATCATTGGGAAAGATTCATTTTTGAAAAATGGGATGATTTTGCTACATTGATATCCTGACAATAACAAAGACAGACCAAACCATGTAAACATGAGCTAAGAACTGGCTTTATAGTTTATGCACCCACTAAAACTACAGAAAACCTTTAAATATTACACGTGAACAATTTTTTTAGAGGACTGCCTCCAGAACATATACCTAACCATTAATCAAAAGTAGACACTGTCTGGATGTAGCAGTAACAGTCACTAGTTCAGGGCTATCTGTGGTGCTGAGGTTCTACCTACAGAGTGACCTTGGACAAGACCCCTTTCACCTCAAAATCTTTAATGTGTTAAATGAGGATGTTGGATTAGACAATTTCTAAAATCCTTCTGTCACTATAAACCCTGTGATTTTATGCATAACGGCCAAGTCTACTGGTCTGAATCCAGTCTACTTTAGCTCTCCAGCAGGAACTAGGAGGCCCCTTGTCCACCACCAACAGTCACTTGGGTACTTCCTTCCAGCGAAAGCATCTCCCATAACTCAAGACCTGAGAAACCGACCCTCCCCTGCACCTCGTATTTGACGATAATGCATGATTATCAAATCACATCCCAATAAAACAGAATTCCACTGCAACCAATGGGAAGTCACTATCTAGTAAGGGGCTGCTTAGTGCCTCTTTTCAACATAATCCAGAGAAGCTGATGACAACTCTGTGTGCCAACCTGCAGAAACAATTTGGCTTTAAGAGAGCTGTGTGAATCTGAAGAAACATTTATAGTGTAGTCATTCATCAAGGGCCTTGCAAATGAAATTAACGGACATAGATTCACTGCTAATGGCTTTTTAACCTAATCCTCTGATTATAAAGATGAAAGATTTTATGTTTGCCCTCTCTTATTGTAAATTCAAGCCAGAGAGCAATAGGCTTTGACTGTAACTCTTGTGTTAAGGAGTCCCACAGCATTCTAAAATTCCTAAAGGCACGATGAAAATAGCAAAGACGAAGGCAATTTTGCAGGCAGTAAGTGACTGACCATAGGGATTCTTTAAAAAAAAAAAAGGTGGGAGTGGGGTGTAAAGGCAAAGGAGACAGGGGAGACAAAAAAGGCATCACTAAAATGTGTTCAGCCACAGTAGCACCAGTCTCCCCAATTGTTTCTTATACCTGCTTTGCCCTAAAGCTTTCCATTCCTTAAAGCTCTTTGAAAGGCCTCATTATATACCCATTAAATTGCCAGCTGATTTATATACAAACACTAACTGAAGTCCCATTGGTGCTGACTGTATTGCTATCTGTGCAGGCCTACAGACTCATCACTTAGACCGCAAATAAAAGAGTTCACCATTTATCAAAGAAAAGGAGCTTAACAACTTGACAGATTTCCTACAGGAGGGGTTACAGGCTCACAATTTCGCCATGCATTAACAGGAACCAACATTTCTGTTCATAATCATACAAAAGAAGAACCAAATTCATTTACTGCCCTAAAAAGGAGTTAGATTCAACAGCTTCTTAACAGTTTTAAGCACATTGTGTTTCCGAAGTCATCTGATTTTAGCAAAACTCCCAGAATTCAAGATGAGACCCATCCAGCTCTTGCTCCCGGAGATCCCACCAGTGTCAAGGGCCTCTTGAGATTCCCGCACAGGCCACCCCCACCTCTGCAGCCCAAGGCAGAGTGTCCCCTAACCTAAGGCCTGCTGATGGCTCATTCCAGCCCCTCAGGAGCCTCCAAAGCCGGGTTACAGGCAACCCAATCCAAGTCTCAAGATCCACCGGCTCCCAACACCCTCTGTGCAAACACTACCTCTTGGACCTCCCCTGGGCTCAGGGCACAACTGGCATTGTCTGCCTTCAGGAGAAAAATCAAAGCGGTGCCCACAGGTCCTAAAAGCAACGTAAGGCCATTTAGGCAGAGAATTTTGGAGTCCAGGTTACGTGGAACATGATATAGAAGGGCACAGGGTGTGACCTCTAGGTAGGCACTTCTCAATGTCTCTGACACACCCCTGTCCCCCCAGATGATCTTCCCCATGAAGCCATGGGAAAGACAAAGTAAGGCCCTCTAAAATTTGAGGCCTAGGATAGCAGTCCACAGTCCACACATCTAAAGCCGGAGCTGCTCCTGGTTATTTCAACGTCAAGGTTCCTTCAGAGGCCTTGACCCCCAAGGACACGAGGACTAGGCCCAACACAACTGTGTGCTCTCTCCCTGCTGGTTGTGCGGAGTAAGTCCCGACTAAAAGGAGATCGCAGCACATGCATTCACGTCGTTCCTTTCATCCTACTCTGACCTTTGGGCCTTGGGCTCGGCCAGCTGTCCTGACAACATGCACCACAGAAAGGAAAGTTCACCTCGTAGAACATTCCAGAGTATGCTGTTTAATATTCACAGACTCCTGAATTCATTATTCACTCAACTGATGCTGCCTATGCTCTGTTTGCTCTACTTAATGCTCTACGTGCCAAAAAAGAATCTCAGCGAAACGCACTCGCTTAATCACCAGTGGGGAAAGGTTAATTTCAAAAGAGAGCCGTCTTCTAAAGCGAAGACATCTGGGATTCGAAGTATAAATACCATAGATACCTGAACTGTTCCATCTGGCACACCTGACCGTGTAATTACTGATCGCTAGACGCTCTTCTGGAGACTCAGATAATAAAAACAAGAAAACCTATTCTAAAGATCTACATGGAGACATATATGTAACACAAGGTCTGCATCTGAAAATCATTTCCTTCATTTAATCAGTCAAATTCTAAATTTAAGGTTATTTTCTAGCAATCAGGCGGAATGATAACAGGAGCATTTGTGGTGGACACAGTGACCTGGCTAACTTCTGCTCCAATCTCTGACTTGCCTTCCTATGCTGCCGAGGCTAGAATGCTAAGAACGGTGTTGGCCAGGCCCTTTATAAGCAGCATTCTTGGCGCAGTTAGGTTTCACCGTCAGACACCCTTCCAGGAGGGCGGATCTCAGAGGAGCAGGCGCGGTGTTCCTGTTGCTGGTGCAGACCTAGCAGGCAGCAGCGAGCTGTGAAGCTGACAGCGCTACAGCAGTCTGATCCCGAGTCACAGCTACAGCAGAACACTCCAGAAGACCATTGCTTTGTGAGTCCTGGTGTCCGGACTTCCCGAGTCCCCAGCTTCCTAAATGTAGCAAAGATCGGAGTCTGTCCCCCAACCCCCGGTAGCCAGTCCTGCATGTCACTCCGGACGCCATTCCTTGAGCTCCAGCCAACCCCCCAGCCCTTCCAGTGATCAGTAAGAATCCAGTCCCTCACGACAGTGATTTTCAACCTTTTTCATCACATGGCGCACACAAACTAATTACTAAAATTCTGCGGCACATCCAAAATATATTGTTTGCCGATCTGACACAAAAAATAGGTATGGTTTTGATTCATTCACACCAGACGGCTCTTGTTATGCTGGCTGTTGTCATTTTTTTTATTTGACAATCTAGGGGAAAAGGGGTCAGTGCCCCTAAGTAGTCAGATACTGCGTGTTTTAAAGATTCTTGTGGCAGCTACCAGAGCTCACCAGTGGAAAATGGCTGCCTTATGGTAAATCTTTTGTCTTTTCTGCTTAAACAGCTACAGTAGTTCCCATGATCTGCAACTGACCCCGGAGTGATTCAGTATTAACACAACTACGTGGACACATTCAACTGTCTGGACACTCTCGTGCTTTTAAACATTCAGAGTAATCTAACACGGCCTCGACTCTCAGTAGACAGCACTGGTTGAAGGACACCGTATAATGCTTCATCCTTTTCTCTGGGTGGTGATGGAAAAAAACCTAAATCTTAAAAACACAGCCACTCACACATGAAGTCATCTTTCACTCCAACTCATTAGGACCTGATATTTGAAAACAGTAGCCAGGAAAGGACATTCCAGCTCCCTCCAATTCTTGCTTCTCTGAACAACTAAAGTAGCACCTTTCATACAGCAGGTCTGTTAGCAACTAAGAGCAGGCAGAATGATGATTCGAACTAGTAGATAAGCCAAAAGTACATTGCTTTCTGATTTGTGGGTAGCAGACTAAGTTGTAAGAATGTTGCAGATAAAATTAAATGCATTAGCATAAGATACATTTACTTTATTGCACAACTACACACACTGACATAAAATATAGGCTCCACGTTAACATTTTAGATTTCTATCAAGGCTGGAATGGTATAATAATTACCCCAAGTGACAGAGGATCTAATCAGATAGATCATTTCCTCAGCATATTTCTGCTTTTTTGAATATTTATGGTCTTTTTCATTTAAAAAGAAAAAAGAAAAACTTGACCTTGAAGGTCAAAAACATACTCAATAGGGTAGGTAAAATCTGCTTGATGAGTGCTCCCAACAGTATCAAAGCACCTCTAGGCATTACTACAATGGTCTTATCTCCTGGGGGTAACAATGACGGACCTTTTCACAAGAAACTATGACCTAAAAGCAATGTAGCTGTGGCACAGGCTCTCCCCGCGATGAGAAGGGTTCACGTGGATGCAGAGAAGTAGGGGGTAAATTAGACCCTATGTTTTTCTCTGTCACTCACATCTGTTCTCCAGTTCGCAGGCGAGAGAGGCTTTGGCAGGTCCTTCACCCAGAGGCACGTTTGGAAAGGAGATGCCCACTGCGGGCAGGAGCAGTTTTCATGCACGAATTCCCACAGGCCTACCAGCAATGCGCCAGCAGATTCCAGCCAGCTTTTCCCAGCTTCCAAGAAAATGGTACAGGAATTTTACATTTTCAAATTTAAATGTAAATTTCCTAATTGTGCATTTTGTTCAAAGCCATTTAGTAACTGCCCAGGAAAGCTGCACCAGAATAGGGAATAACGCCCCCTATCCCTAAGGAACTATAAGGAAAAAAAATTCTCACATCTTTTTTTTTCCAATCCTGGTAAAAAACACAAAAATATCCACTAGAGCGTCCAACTGTCAGTAATCTGAATTTGTGGGAGTTGTGCAGTACCAATTCCATGTGGCACATTTTTCAATGAATATTTTACTTTGTTCTTCCAATTCTCCCAGAGCCTCGCTAAGTCAGCCAAAGATACCAGGATGTGTGACAATGGCTCCACTGAGAACCGCTGTCCTGGCTGCGACGGAAGAGCCACCCGAGTGCATGAACGAACCGATACAGCCGCGCCAGCGCCCGGCCTCACTACGAGGCCCGAGCCTGTTCCGCACCAGACGCCCCGCCTACAACTTAACCATGACGCGAATCTTGCAGGCATGAATGAGGCGATTCACTCCTTGTGACTTTGAATTCTTCGGCGCAGTAGCTAAAGGTCAAGGAACTGGGTTAATGAGAACTGGCCACTCGGCGATGGAGCGGGAGGTGGAGACAGGCAGGGCCATGGACTCCTTCTCCTCACTGCGAGTGAGCAGGGCAGTAATGCCTTTGGGCAAAACAGCCCAGTTCTCTTTTTTTTTCTTAGGAGAACATTGTTTAGTTTATAGATCATCTGTGTCCTTTAGCACTTCTTTTTGCTTTTAGCATCATCTTTTAATGATTGCACTGGTGATTGGCACCTCCGTAGAGGATGGACCCGGGACAAAGGCTCAAGGGAAACTCAGGGTAGCCCAATTTCACTACTCGGCAGTAAGTTCAGCAAAACAGATTTATTGTAGAAAACAGACTGAGATGAGCGAAGTCTTCACAATTGGTAAATTCCACTTATAAGCAAGCAGATTTACAAGACACTTAAATGAAAGGTTACTTAACAATTCTTCGCTTTACAACAGTCTGCTTTATAAAATGGTTCTGCTTAGAACTATGTTTAATAGACATAAAATCCTTGGATTTAACATATGCTTTAACTTACCACAGCATGTTTTGCACGTGGTGTTTCAGGAGCACACCTAAAGAAAAGCTTACCTGTGTTACAGGGAAGGTTAGGATTTAGTCAAAATTACACTTATTTGTATTTACTTCTATGGTTTTAGGACCTCCCGAAGCAAAGCAAAGTTCTATGATTTAGGTTTTCAACATTCACTTTTTCCAATTTCGTATGAGACTCTTCTTTTGCATCATTAAAGTCATTAAGTGGAAAAAAATAACGTGGGTCCAGAGATGAAAAACCAATCTTACCTTCCATAATCATAAAATAGAAAACAAGCATGACACATGTTCCAATTTTCAATGTACCAAATTAGATGTATATTTCTATAACTTAGCTAATCACCTGGAACACCATTAACCTTCTAAATAAAGATCTCGAAAAGATAAAAGAAATGCCTCAAACAGCACAAATGTTCTCATAAAAAGCCCCAAGCATCCCTATTTGGAGCTACCATTACAAAATCTTCATAATGGTCTTTCATCCAGAAACATGGTGCCTTAGTAACAAGTATGACACAAAGAATGTTTTTGGTTCTTTCTAGATTACAGTCAACAGATGCCATTTGGTCAACCAAGTCTGATGACAGAGAAAGACCCTCGAGGGAAAAACAACTCAGGGGCCACGCAAGGCTGAAGAGAGGACAGGGACGCGGCTGGGGCTATCAGGGAGGACTTCCTGCACACAAGGTGGCATTCCAACCACCAAATCAGACAGAAGTGATTTACATAAGGAGTGATAAAGAACGGGGGAAAGGAGAGAGAAGACAATAAGAGAGGACAGACTGTCCTTTAGTTTGTTGGCCGTTTTGAGAAGCTTCAGTGCACACAATTCAGACAAAGCAATCATGACCTGGATGTAAGGGCGAACGCGGCAGTCACCCAGGCTCACTAATCACACGCGCGTGTGGGACAAGGGATGAACTATGGGGACGTCATATTTTGGTGACAAAAGCAGTGTTTCCATATTACTTTCAAAAATGCAATTCCATCAACTGTAGCACTGCGCACCCTCCTCATGGCCCCATCTCAGTGTGACAATGACCACAGAACTACCACCGGACGCGGAACTGTGTCGGCTGGCACAAGTACCTCAATTAACTCAAGTTCAAGGAACCTTCAACTGGAAAAACTGCTGGTCTCCCCAGCTGTTTTGAACAAGAAAAAGTTTGATCTAGTTAACTTAATCACTAATGTACACACTTACGTGTGTACACACATATCTGTACACAACACTTGAACATACATTAATAGCAGCCAATTTTAATATCCAAAAACCTAGATATCTGAAAAATAGATGTGTTTGTATGTTGGGGTATGGATGTGACGTCAAGTTTTAAAATACAGAAAAATGGCTATTTCTAGTTAGGAAACGAAGAAAGAGTTCGCATTACAGGAAGTTTCCAAAGGAGTTCCAGAAGGGGGGCCCACTTCAGTGCACCAGCTCCTGCAGGAGACCTCCCGGGCGGCTTCCCTGTAGGCGAGTGACTCTCAAAGGAAAACAGAAACATTCCTACTTCTGAAAACACACACAGTAACAATGTCACATAATGAGAGAACCAACGTCAGTGTGCCGCCACCGCCACCGGGAAGTAAAGGAAATCGCTCCTGAGGAAAGAAATACAGTGCCATTAGGAATGCTTATTCTGTGGGCATTGAAGAGAAAGAAGGATAAGTGAATGTTATCTTCATACATTCTGGAGAAGGCGGGGGGAGGGAGTACATAACTTTTCACATGTTTTATAGACTTTTTTGTTATTTTTAGAGAGAAAGGAAGGGAGAGAGAGAGAGAAACATGGATTTGCTGTTCTGCCCACTCACTTACTTATTCACTGGTCACTTCTCGTACGCGTGTGCCCTGACCAGGGAGCAAACCCACGACCTTGGTGTGTGGGGACGACACTCTAACCAACTGAGCTGCCTGGGCCAGCTTTTCACATGTTTTGAGTCTCATGGTTAAGAACACTGGGCATGGCCACAGCTTCTGGATTTTAACAGCTGTTCTTTAAAAAAGGGGGGAGGGGGCTGAACACTTCTTTAAGAGATGTCGCTTCTCACCTTCCAAAAGCTACCTGTCGTTAGTTTGAGACTGATTTCTCCCAACTGAAGTAACTTATTCTGCTATTTGAAATGCCACCGAAGGAGGAGAGACACAATCAACACTGTCATCTCCAGGCCTTTGCCCTCAAAGTCCTGCTATCCCCTTCTCTGCTCTCCCTTTTCCTGGGTCCACAGTCCTAATCCTCCTGCAACCAGCCACGTAATTTACTTACTTACTACGCTCTTGGCTTGCCCACCTCTCAGTTAGAATGTGAGTTCCTGGAGGCTGTGCGTCTTTGATTGCTGTGTGCACCTTCTTCTCTAGCTCTCAAAATAGTGCCTGGCAGCCCTGGCTGGGTGGCTCAGTTGGTTAGAGCGCTGTTCCAATTCGTCAGGGTTGTGGTTTGGATCCCTGGTCAGGGCACGCACAAGAATCAACCAGTAAGTGCACAGATCAGTAGAGCACCAAATCAATCTCTCTCTCAAAAACAAACAAACAAAAAAATCAATAAAAAAGTAGTGCCTCACACAGAGTAGGTGTTCCATAAATATCTGTTGAATTTGGGGGGGGGGGTTAAACCACCTTTTAAATAACAGCAATGCTTTCCAACGGACATTTATGAAGATGGAGCACCTACCACAGGCCCGGTACCATGCTGTGCCCTTCGAGCCCATGAAAGAGACTCACACAGCCCTGTGAAAGACATACCATGTTACTGAGGAGACAGGCGTCCTCTTGGTTCGACTTGACTCAATAACTTCCGTAACACTTTGCAGTTCGTGCTTCTGCAAATATTATCAAATTTGATCTTAGGCATTAAAAAATACATCTATAATCGCGCTCTTTGACCGACTCCCAAAAGAGAAAGAACATCTCGTCCACAGCGGACCTGAATGAGAAACATGCTCAGAAAGAGGCCTTCTGAGCGGTAAGTTCTGTGACTTGCAGAGCAGATATTAGCTTTTCAGATTTCAGCTCACCTAGAGAAGGGGACCAGGCGAAAAGCGACGCAGCTCTACAAACTCAGCCCCGCTGGACCGACACGCCGAGGCTGGGAGACACTGCCCTCTTAGTGCCCCCATTACTACCCTCTGGACTTCACATTTCCTGGGGAAGGCGAAGAGGAAAAGAAACAGAAACGACTCCCCAGTATGAATAACTCACTCACTGCTACATGGGCTTCTCTGACAATACCTAAGGTCGAATATTCACTGGGTCGCTCTGTGCTCGGCCCGACCGGGAGACGCAGTGAAACAGAAATGCACACATTCCCATCCTCGTGAACTATTGAAAAGACCAGATACAAGCATGCAAAGACAGAAAAATTAACTGAAAAAAAAAAAAGAAAAAAGAAATAGACATGGGGGACAGCAAAGAGCCCTTGTGGTCTCAAGAAACAGCAGGCATTTGATAGAACATGGTTTCAAACTCCATTTCTGTTACAAAGGAATGCACCCGTCAAATCCTGCTACAATTACACTCATTCTTTAAGATCCAAGTCAAATGTGACCTTTTCTGTCATTTTCCCTGGCCTTCCCTCAACCCTCCACAAGGCTTTGTAGTAGCTCAAATTCTCCACATACCCCTCATCACCCACCTGACCTTCCTGATGGGCTGCTGGCCAGCTCCCAAGGGCATGGTACCTGGCGGTCAGTAGGGGCTTAGCAGCTGTTGTTTCAACTGAATAAAGAATTTACTGCCACTTAAACCCACAGACGTCTCTTCCTGGAGAAGACACTCAATACATGACCTCTGAGTTATTCAAGGATACATGTTAAATATTTTCTTTGGCGTGTAAAAAAAGTTAAGAAAAAAAAAGGAAATTAGGGTATGCATGTGACAGAGTCACTGATACAGCTGCAAGGAAGTGGGCAGCAAGAGAGTGCACGTCGGGAATCCGTGGAAGTTTCCATGGTGATTGCAGGACCAGAAACGTTAGACACCCTGAATTCGTGGGCGAGTCCTGCACACTGAACACGTCTCCCGCATCCTGCAGGATTCCCCAGGCTTTTGCTACACACTCATGTAGGTGGAACTATCTGGACTGGAGCCTGATTCTGATTTATATAGCATAAACACGGATTTTGGCAATCTATTGAATTTTCTGGAAATGAAGCTGCCATGTAAATTGAGTGGAGATGGTTCTTTGTTTTGTCTGGAAGTTTATGGAGAGTTGTTCAGCATTCTGGAAATCAGGTCCTGGACAGCAGTGTGCCCACCTGGCTGTGTGGCTCCAGGCACTGGGCCTCGAGCGGCAAGGACACGTGTGACTGTGCACTGTATCACTCAGCTGTGCATGCTGGCTCCTCCCTGGTCTCCCCGCACCCCAGACGGTCTTCTCTGCTCCGTCCCTTTGGACAATGTCCACAGCAAACTTCTCACTCAGAGCACTTGATTCGTCTTGTAGCTTTCCTCCTTTAGCATGAACTCAACCCTGTGACCAGGCTGTTCCCTGTGTCCCCCAGACTTCCCTGTGTCTCTAAGGATTCATCCAGGCCATTTGTCCTCTAGATATACCTTCCACCTTCCTCTGTCTTCCCAAACCCCACCATCCCCCAGGGCCCACCTAAGTGATTCTTTTTTCATAAACTCTTCCTAGACACTACCTTTCAACAAGACTACTCCCCTTGGACTGCCCATTGCAAGAACAGGCTGCTTTGGTACCAAACTGTGTTCTGTTTAGCATTTTATGGCCTTATGCTGTCTTCTAATGTTTCATGTTTTATCTCTCCCCAAGAGAATATAATCTGAGTGCAGGGGCCAGAATATGTTCTTTTTGATACATAATCTGTGATGCCAAATGATGGGCAAATAGTAAGTGTTCCACAGAAGCCTACTTAACTGATGATCAACTCTTCACTTTTTATTTGCAGAACACCGAACAGGACATGAGAGACTTCAAAGGCTGACAAGTGCCAAACAAGTAAAAGACTCCCTGATGACAGGCTGGGTCACAAGGAAAAGATAAATACTTTTTAGTTGTCAACAGGTCCCACATAAAATTTATCTTCAGTAATGTGTTCTTAATGAGGCTACAGTGGGAGCTCATAAAAATGATATGTGTTATCGATGTTACTTTAAATCAGGAAGGACTGTAAGGGGCAATTCATATCACACAGAGGTCACCATCGAACCTCGGTTTTCGAACGTCTTGGTTCTCAAACAACTCAGTTCGCGACCAAGTAGTTCGCGGAGAAAATGTCTCGGTTGTCTAAAAAAAGCTTCAAGTCCCGATTCTCTACCCCATGACCCTTTCACGCTGATACCTGTGTGATCAGTCACTCACCTCTCAGGTGACAGACAAAGGAGACGCTTTTTCGAACGGACTGGCTGTCAAACAGTTTTCCAGGGCGGAATTAAGTCCGAGGACCAAGGTTGCACCATGTTATCAAATGTTTTCATAGTGACAGGAAACACAATAGCAGAGGCACGGGTCCTGAACAGGCCGAAGCAAGCCACCAGAACCCCGATTGCAGGGTGGGCTCTTCAGGGCACGTGTGTGTCCTCACAGGCACGACACCTGCACGTCCAGTACCGGTCACCAGTGGTGCCTGATTATGGCTCTGCAACCCACATGACTAGTGAAGAAAGCTGGGTGTCAGATATAGTCTGCTGTGATGGAAATTGTAGGAAATGTCCGAACTTCCTACATTTAAAAGCCAACTTGTGTCCACGTAGAAGTCATCAGCCCCCCCTTGACTAGTTGAAGCTTATCTTCAACTGAAAATAACTGATAATAAGCTGATTTTTCTTGAGGTAGCACGAAACATTTGGGGCCAATCAGCATTAGTCTTATTAATTTCTCAAACAATAAAAATAAGGCAGAGCAGTAAAATTCTTCAGCAACAGAACCCGGTGTCACATCTCATCTCACTGACAACAAACGACTATCAGTCATGACATGAATTGACTAGTAATTAAGTAGATTTAAAAAAAAAGACGGTAAACAGCCAGGAAATTGGAGGTCAGGAGGTTCCGTTCCTACGTGGGTATGAGCACAAGAGAAACAAGGCTAGTATAAACTAGAGACGAGAAATTCCAGAGCAAACCAGCACAGCTCAACGGTTAACTAGAAATGACGGATCCAAGCACCCACTTCCCTGACTAGGAAATGCCTCTGAAGAGCCAAACACAGGCAAGAGACAACCGCATGCTAGACACCTCGGGAAACGGAGACTACTGAGACCCCGGCGGCCACGCTGTGCACAAGGAGAGGACCCTCCTTCAGCACTTGCAGGCAGCACTCGATAGGAGGGCAAAGGAAGAAGCCCCTGGGCTATGAGCCAGGTGGTTTCACACCACGTGATGCAGATGGGAAAGCAACAGTTTGTGCTCCCAGAGCATTCACAAATGGTTTTCTCCAAAAGACCACACTGAGGACAGTCAGAGAGACGTAAGACAAGCACACGGGCAGACACCATCAGCCGTGCGACTGCAGTTTACGGAATTCTATAAAGGATGCCCAGGAGCTGCTTTTGTTCCCTCTCACACTGCACTTGCTCTGGCGATGAGAGGGAGCAAATGAAAAATCAAGGTTTTCAATAGGCAGGGCTGCTCCTCGCTTAACAAAGCAAGCCGGAGCTGCCAAGAAGCACTGGCTTATCAAAGAGCGGCTATTTCTCCTTTCTTTCTGCCTGAGAAGTCGTCTAAGTTGTGACATCTCTAACTCAATTATGCGTGTCTGTGAAGATGCCATCAACTAGGTGGATTTGACACTTCGGATGGACCTGGCATGGCACTATTTCTTGCTCAAAATTTTCCACTCATTCACGCGATGCACAAATTGCAATGCTGCGGCTGAAAACAGGAAAAATCACTTGGCTGGGCACCAAGTACTTCGGGGCGTTTCGGTTTCTGCCCCTTGGCCTGGGCAGGCCCTGGAGCAGCCGGATGCCTGGCATGCCACAAGCTGTCCTCTGGACACCACTTGACACCCTCACCGGGAAGGGTGGGTCCCAGGGCAGGAACCAAAAAATTCCAGACCTGGTCCACTCGAAGAGATCCCCTCTGTAAGGACTTAACACGTCTCTCACTCGAGCAAGACACCCCCCCTTTAAAGAAATGCTTCAGCACCAACACTCCTAATAAATAACATGGGGGATGCTTCCAGGTGGGGAAACAGAGCACCAGTCATGCAAGCAAGAGGGATTCAGGAGTTGGACCCAATGTGAAGAAGCTTAGAGGAAAAATTAACCAATTTACTTCATTTACAGCTTACAACACATGTGTGCATAAGAGGGACAGATGATCAAGAAAAAAATCTATTCCTTTAAAGTCTGAGAGCTTTTCCAATAAGTATAAAACAGAAATTCTAAGGGACAGGAAAGGACTGTTTAACCGACAGTGGTTTTTCTTTCTTCTTTGTTAACTATACATAAAGTAATGGTGCATCTTAACAATGTGGCATCTTTGGTAGATAAAATGTGGCAGGTTACAGTAAGCGTATGTGCCCTGCATCTCCCCCTAACACGTTACTTAGGTGTCTATTAGCAGAAGAGGTATGGACCAGATGAACCACAAATGTGACATTATTATAGCCTGGTACAGACGTGACTTCTATATTGCAAATATCTGATGGAGAGAGCATGAGCAGCCACATTCAAACACAGGGTTTTTAGTGAAATAAAGTGATCGTGGTCGGGGCAAGGAGAGGAGCGGTGCCCAAGTACTTCACCAGTGACCATTCCAAAGAGACTGGCCAGAACTATATTGAACTTCAAAGGCCATCACCTCTGACAGGATAGGTCTGCTTCAAGTCTGTTCCAAGCCTAACCTTGGGCTCACTTCCCCTCTGGGAGGCAGACTCCTGCCCCTGCTCAGGCCATCGCCAGCTCTTCTCCACATGTCCTGTGGAGCTCCTGTGACTTCAAAGGCTGCGCTTCCTGTGGGGTGTCACCCACAGTCAGAAGGTTTCGAAATGCACAGCCTTTATTCAAACCTTACGTGCACCTAAGCTTTTAAAATAAGACCTAAAAGCAGCTTTTAAAACGAGACCCTGAAAAGACAACTGGCCAGGAGTGTTTTGACAGACAGTGATACCTGCCTCTCAGGATGCAAGTCATTCCAGCCAACGAACCCTGTCCACAACCCTGAAAAACCTTGCGGAACACCTGCCAGGGGACACTGATCACTTGTCGCAAACTGGGACCTTAGGATGCAGGCAGTGTGATGCAGAGACGCTTATAAAATAATGGAGCATCGAAAATAAGGCATATTTAGGATGTCGATATGGCCTATTTAAAAATACAAGGGAAGGCTTTAAAAAACAACATTAAAAGAAATAAAATCCTTTGAACCTGGGCAATTAGAAAAGCTTCACAGAAGCAGCAGCAGCTGTGAACTTCACCCTTCCAGTTCTGTGGGATACTTTGTGAGATCTCTCTGGGAGAGGTGACCATTCTTATCCTTGAATCCAAGAGAGCTGGCTGGCACAATCCTGTGCATACAGCGAACACTCCATAAAGCTTTCACAAATTGAAATAAGAGGAGAGGAACAAAAAAGCAAAAGCCCTGGAGATGGAGGAAGCGGTAAGGGTAATGACACAGGGGGTGGGGACCACAGCGGGGAGAAGGCCCAAGGGATGCTCTGGGAGGTGATACCTCGGAGTGTGAGAGGTCGGAATGGAAGAGATGCTGGAAAGCAGTTGAGCTGGTGTGCAGATCCCGGAAAACGTTAAACATGGTGTCCAGACATTAGGGTTATAACTGGGTAGGAGAAGGGAGCGGTGATGATTAGAGTCGTGTCTTAAGGGAGCTCTGGCCAAAGCACCTCAGATGATTGAGATGCGGGCTGGCACTGGAGAGCGGAGGCGCTTCAGTAAGCGACTGCAACAGACAGACCAGAGCGGGTAAGTTCTGGGCCAGGCCGACCGCTGCAGAAATGGACACGCACCGCGGAGAGGACAGGACACCACCACGGCAGAACTCACGGAAGTGAGCAGGTGCGGGGAGACGAGAATGGCAGCAAACAGACAAGTTTCAATGTCCTCTCATTATGAGAGCAGCAAAGTCCACCCGCACACACAGGAAGAGAGCCACCCCGGCAAGAGGATGAGTCTGTTGGTGAACGTCTGACCACTGGCGTCAAAATCTCAGCGCGCATCTGAAAATGTGGGGACGGGACCCAGGCTCCAGATCCCGACGTCACCTGCCCAGCTGAACCCTGGTTATCGGCCAGATCTGGAGGAAGGAAGCTATTACCGGCCGTTATCAAGTGTGAGAAACTGGTTTTTGACTCAGCTCTAGAGGAAATCGCATGAAGAGGGAGGTTTCTTCCTTTTCTCTGACAACAAATCATATTTCACTTTGCCCCTACCCACCACGGTGGGCACAGGTGTTGGAGTCCACTCTCAGGGGGACCTTCACATTTGGAAACCTGCTATGCTCCCTGTCCAGGCCTTACCACCTCGGTTACTTCTCTGTGTGTGCCCTGCCTCCTTACTTTGGCTCCATTGTTTCACTTTGTGTGTCCAATACCTCCAAAATTATTTGTTAAAAAAATGAATGAATGAATATGGCTTGTAGAAAGCCACCTCAGATCCTTTGCGGGAAAGCAGATGTACATACATTTATATTCAAAAATGGCTTTATTGGCAGGGATGCTATCTAACTTCTTATCAATTACAGAGGAATGTCTCTCTCCAACTAACAAAACCTCCTGGATGTTAAATGTCTACGTTTTAAAAGGCAAATTAAAGAATGACTAAGTTAATTATAAAACAACTTAGCCTCACAAAAAGATTCTCTCTAAATTAAAACTCTAAGCTGCATGATAAGAAAAAAAAATTCAAGTAAGAATTACAAACTTCTGGCAAGCAAAATATGAAAATTAAAGCATCTCTACTATGATGATACAAAGCCTTAAGAAAATGATTTACAAATACATCATTTATGTACCATTTTTAAAGAGAGAAGCTGTTGAGTAAAACAGGCCACACAATGACAATTCAACAATAAATGTTATATCCCATTCCAAACAGAGGTGCTTGTTGTGTGTGTGTGTGTGTGTGTGTGTAGACATACATGTATAATGAACACACACTATGATCTCTTTGTGTTTGTCTTAGTTTCACCCTAATAGGAAAGCCCCAAGCTCAGGGGCCTCCATTCAACACGCTGCGCTTCCACAAGTCCAGTCTGTTCAATAGACAACTGGGAGTCTGTCCTCTCCCCTGGCCAGCCATATCATAAGCTGTTAGCTCCTTTTAACCAGTCACCAGGTCTTGTCCCCTTCACTGCCACACCCCTGAATGCTCAGGCACCTGGAGACCTTACTGGGAAGTATTCAAGGTAGATCCGAATATACATACTTTCCTTCTAAACCAAACATATTTCTCCACTCACCCAGCCACGGGTCCCCACCAGGAGAGCGACAAGTCATTCTGAAGACACATTACCTTTTAGAAAGACAGTCTTTCATTCTAGGTCTTCCCAATTTGTCTCAGCTGTTACGCCCAGGAAACGCAGCATTTTACATGGAGCGGTGTCCTGGGGATCCTTGCAGTAGAGAGGATCTCTCCGGCATGTTTGCTACATCTGAATCTTTGCTGTGGGTCTATTCTTCAACTGTCACTTATTGAGGAGTCTAGGTGCTAGACGTTTAAAAGCCCCTTTTTAGACTTTCTAAAAGAAACCGAGATCGCGTATTTCATCTCCATTCTGCACAGGAGGAAACAAACTCCGAAAACCACACACGTTCAAAAGCCCTTGGCTCTTTGTCCACACGACACTACTTCTCTGGAGAATTCTGGGTTCAAAGAGCTTAGAGTGCAACGCAGTGCAATTTCCGTCTTTCAACATAGATCGGCGAACCCCTTTCACCTGCGGGCTGAGGGAAGGCTTCCGAGAGGAGATGGTAGCTGCGTCTTGAAGTGAGTCGAGCTGGGCAGGTGGAGAACAGGTGTTAAGCCCTGAGAACGTGGAAGGGCTTGACACCTTCTAGGAAATGAGGACCTCGGCGGGACTGAACACGGCATGAAGGGTGAGGATCAGAGAGAAGAAAGGACAGGGAGGCAGATGGCTGGTCATGAAGGAAACAGCATGCACTCAAAGGAGCCGAGTAACAGGGACGTCAGCAGTAGAGTGATTTGATGAAACGTGCATTTTAGAAACTCCAGGTAACTGTTTTTGACTTTAAAAAGGGTCATTTCACATTCATTCGGAACCTATTTCTCTATGAGCTCACATTCCTATTTCCTTAGATATTCTCCACCCCTTTTCCTCCTCCTTCCTGTCCTCCATCTCCATCCCCTCATCAGATCAGGAGTTCCCTATTGTGCCCGGCGCCTGCCATGTCTGTCCCAGCTCCGCTGCCCTTTGGGGACAATGAAGGAGGTGCCCCTCCTCCTCTGGTAAGAGGCCTTGCACCCCCAGGATCTCTGGGTCTCATCCCACTGCATGTCCTCATGGCCCCTTTCTTCCCTGTGTCGTCCCCGATCACTCCCACTAAAAATAAAAATGCTCTGATATGTCCCAAGAGGAAGTGCCCGCCCTTAGCGCCAGACCTTCTTCCAGCTTCTTCTAGAAGAGGCGTCTATGCACTGTCCTCACTCACTAACTCACTCACTCACTCCCCACTGCCTTCTCGACTCCAGCTGGGCTCCTACCACAGCGTCTTAAAGGCTCCAAATAACTGAATCAATTATGTTTTTACATTTAGGTTTAAGAGTAATTAAAATTACATAAAATTGGAAATCAGCTTCTCGGGATCATCAGCCACAGAGCCACAGGGGGTTATGACTACCGGCTTAGACAGCACCGACCCCCAACAATTTTTTTTCAGATATAAATCACATTGCGTCACCCCTGATTAAAATCCTTCCTTCGGTTGCTTACTGGTGTACTCTGCACAAACACTGAAACTATTTTGACAACACCTGCCCAGACTCCCTCTGGCTGCCCTTCTTTGCTGTATTTCCTCCGCTGCCCCATGGGCTCTTGTGACATAGATGCACCTTAAGTTCCTCCAACACGCAGCTGTTTGCCACCCCAAAAGCATTCTCAGCGGATGTCGCTCCTTCTACATGGAACACTGTACCCCAGCTCCTCCCGCAGCAGATCTCTGTCCCTCAGCAGCTACGGCACCTCATCGGAGATAAGCTTCCCTGACTAGCCTCTGAATATGTCCCCCACTATCATGCTTGGTCACAATGCCCTGATCATTTCTGTGACAGCATCCTCACTCCCTTGTAATTGTACATTTATTATCTGTGTATTATTGTCTTTTCACTGGACTGCACAGCCCACAAGGACAGGGAGTGTGCCTGCCCACTTGTTAATGTCCCTTTGCTGCTGAAAACGGTGTCTGGCACACTGTGAGGGTTCAATACACAGCATCAGATGCTGTGGATAAACCAGGTGCGACAAAGGCTGAACCCTCTCCACCATAGTGTTGACTCATTCATTCAACGTTTATTTAGGAGTTACTGTGTGCTACCATTGAAGATAAACAAATAAACTGACTCCGCCCTCAAGAAGCTCACAGTTTAGTGGCAGAAGCAGATAAGACGATTTAACACAATATAGTAAGTATACTATTAAAGAACTGCTCAGAGTTATGGGCACCAGGGAGAGGAACACGTGACCTGGGAGAGATGAGAGCATGGAAGGCAGTTGAGGCTTCCAGGAGGAGAAGCGGGCTGAGTTAAAAATAACAGGGGCTAACCGGGTGAAAGATCGTAACATTATTCCTATAAAGGGATCTATGTGAACAGGCAAAGAAATGTCGAAAACCATGCTGATTGAGCACAGGGCATCAAATGGAGCTGAACGTGAGCACACCAGACAAGCCAGCGGCTGGCCCACACAGGGCCTTCGTGCCAGGCCAAGAAGCTTAGATTTCATGCTGGTGGCATCAGGAAAAGTTTTCAATGAGACAGCAACACCATTTCGTTTTCATTCCAGCCGTGCTCTGGCTGTGTGGAGGGCAGACCAAAGGGTCACAGAGGGGAAGACATCATATCTATTGCTACCGTTCCAAAGATGAAGGATGATAGCTTGAACTCACTCCCTGGTTGGAGGAATTTAGCATAAGCCATCCATTTCAGAAATCCTTGGAAAGTAAATTAAGCTGTTTGGAGGTCACCAGTGACCTCAGCAAGGGTGGTTCCACTGTCCTGAGGGGAAAGGGTGTTTTCAAGGCTGTGGAAATCACAGGGACTATGGAAGTGGAGATAGGTAGTTCCCAAACCTGGCTCCTGATCAGAAGCAGCAGGAGAGCTTTCGAAAGGCCATGGCTAAACTCCGCGACCACTGACTCAGTCTCCACGAGCAGAGCCCAGCAACCCTTGTTTTGACAAGCGCCTTGGGGAAATCACACATGAATCTCCACATCTTTGTTTTGAAGGAATAACTCAAAGATGGAGGCACATGGGCTAGAATTACTTTGATAAGAAGTAAATCTCTTACTGAAAGGCAGGATCTTCATTCCCAGTACTAACCCATCTTAAGTCAGGTCGACAATTTAATTAGTAAAAACTCAATAAAAATTAAGTACCTAAAACAGAATTATGCAAGAGACTGTGGGAAATACGAATAAAGAACTTGCCATCGGCCTTGGGGGCCTCAAAACGAACGTGACTCCGTCAGAGCCCTCGCAGGGCCCAACAGCGGGGCACCAACCCTGAGTCATGAGGCGGCAGAGCAGGCGGTGCCTCTGGCCCCGTCTCCCCGTCTCCAATTCTCACTCTTGAGTGTTCGTTTCAAATCCCAGCTGGTTCACAAGCTCCATCCTCCCTCTAGAGATGTGCCCTTTTCCATTGGTTGTCCTAAGCACTCTGTACTTCTGAAGGCACGTAAGAGCTTCTGGACCCAATCTCTGCCTGGTGTGTTGGAAGGCGTCCCCCACACATCCGGGCAATTCTCGGACAGCAGCAGCGTGTCCCACACTTCACCTCAATTCTGAGGTACCTGGGGTTAGTGTCGATTCTGCAGGTGATGGGCTTGGTCCCACAAGACTGCCCACCCCCAACACACACACTTTTCAGATTCCATTCGCAAGCCCAGGTTATTAGCAGTGCTTCTGATTGACAGGCTCTAGATTGGAGGTTCCAACACCCCCTCCTCATGTTCCATTAATTTGTTACAGAGGCTCACGGGACCCAGAGAAACATACTTAACTAGATTTCAGGTTTGTCATAAAAGATATAACTCAGAAACAGCCAGACAGGAGAGATGCATAGGGCAGAGTAGGGGGAAGAGGCACAGAGCATCCATGCCCTGTCCCTGTTCCCAAATCTCCACAAGTTCACAGCTCTTGGAACCTCATCCTTCTGGGCTTTAAAGGAGGCTTCATTCTGAGGCATGATTGATTAAATTGGCCTTTGGCAACTGAAACTGATCTCAGCCCCTCTTCTCTCCCGGCAGGTGGAGGGTGGGGTGAGAGGGGACTGCAAGTCCCCTCTCTCCGATCCCCTGTAATCACATGGTTAGTTCCTCTGGGGATCCACCCCATCCTTAGCAGACCTAGGGACATCCAAAAGTCACCTCCTTGATATAACAAAAAACACCTTTATGCTGTTAACACTTAGGAAAGCCTAAGGGTTTGAGGAGCCAGGAGCAGGAACCTGGGCTGAAGACCAAATATGTATTTTTCTTATAAATTACAATATTGTAGTCGTCACTTATTGAATATATACCATGGGCCTTACACATTACATCATTTCGCTGAGAACTCCCTCACACATTAAAAGTTTAGCCTGGATTGTTATCTCTATATTGCAGATGAGAATACTAAGCTGAGGAGCGTTCCTACCAGCAAGAGTCAGGGGTGGGCCCGAAACACCACTCAGCAAAGCCTGCACTTTGTCACCAAGGGTGTGATGACTCCTTTTCAAATATGGGCCTTTTTGGTATCCAAGAAAAAGATATTATAAAGAAGATTAGTCATCCATCAAATTACTTATTTAAATGGATTAGTCTATTCCATTCCGAGCCACTGAAACATTAGACAATGCGGCCCTTCAGAATTGATGCCCACTCCTGATAGGCATGTACGTGTTATTCCTGGGCACATCGTGACCTTGAAGTAGTGGGAAATGGAAACAAGACACTGTCACAAGGAGCCCCAAGGCACACTTTCAACTCCTTAAGACAGAGTCCTCTCAGCAGGACTGTTAGAGAAACACAAGGCCAAAAGCAATCCTACATCATTCATACAATTCGTGAAATAAATACATCATCCTTTACCTCAATAACCATCTTGCCTTTGTTAACAATTAACATTGAGGATTTAACACAGTATTAATGCTTGTTGAAATGAAATGTTAAAATTTCTACATCAATGGGCCTCCCTCGAAGAATACAAACACAAAAAAAGTAAAGATACGAAACAGGCAAACTGAAGGGTGAGAATCTGCTAGCCAAATATATATTTTATTTTACCCCAAGTCCACCCGTTTCATTAAATAGTAACCTTTCCATGCACATCATTTATTTCTATACAACTTTCAGAAGCTTTCCTTGGTTTAAGCCAGGCCTCGCAGTGACCACCCCAACACATCTTTCTAGATATGCCCACGTGGTGTGAAAACATTAACAGTATTTCCCGTATTGTTTACTCTTTCCCCGGGGCCCCCAGTTCCCTAAAAGTCACAATTTACTGTAGTATATTATCTCAGACAAAGGGCCTGGGTTAAACCTGAGAAAAATCCTGCTCCCTGTCCCCTTCTGCACATGGGAAGACAAACAAAATGTCACGCTGGCCTGCTATGAAGGAAAGTAACGGAGCGGGTAATCGAAGAGGAGGGAAGGTTAGTTCGACAGAAGGGAACGGAAACGGGGGGCGGCAGAGCGAGGGTATGCAGGAGGCACTTTCAAACAATCGGAGGAAGAAGAAAGATGATGAACTGACCCGGGCTCCCAGTTCCGAACTCAGCCCTTGATTCTGCTTCTTACCTTGGGCAAATCCCTGGGTTTCTCTGTATCCTAATGCAGCTCCAGGAAGTTAGCAAAAATTAAGTGAGGAGAAAGTGTCTTACAGAACCTAGTGAGGTGCTTACTGATAGAATAAAAGCTAAGCTACCTGTGACCAAAAAAAATCACCGACGTGGTATTAATAAGCCCTCTGATTTGTTGGACAGGTGATTAACTCAAGAAATGCAAATAGCTGAACGTCAGCCCTCTGCCCTTAGCCTTTCCTCTTTCTAAATAACACGTTCCATCTCAGATTTGACTTCTGAACATTCTCCTTGACATGTGTCTTCAGTTTACTCCACTACTTTAAATAAATGCCTTATTCTTTAAAAAGAAAGTAGAATTCCACCTCCCGTAAGTATTAGTGCCGTGAGGTCCTTATAGAGCAGCTGGTCCGATCCATCCTGCCCTCAATTAGCCTTCGCTACATCCAGTTATATTTTTAATCTCTCCAGCCTCTTTTCTTTCCTGCTTCTCTTCTCTTGGGCCCTTGCCAATGCGCTGTACCTCTCTGTGATAAAGTGACAGTCTAAATTCATTGCCTTGCTGCTGAGTCAGAGACACCGAGACACAGATCGCTACCTCCCAGCTTTGACACTGATACTTCAGTACATGCAGCCTTGGGCTAAAACGACACTGGCTGCCAAATGACACCGGAAACTCATCTATTGTCTACTTTCCACTTAACATCCCAACTCAATTTCAGAACCGTAGCTTTTCGGGGTTGTTTTCTTCTTTTGTAAAAATAAACTGACAGAATATAAATTCTTGTGTCCCAACTAGTTTGTGTTACACCCAACTGCCTTCACTTCACAAACTCTGAAAATTGCAGTCTCATACCGTAGGCTGTCGGTTCTTTTTTTATACATCTATCAGCTTCTACACATTCATGTTTCCTTCCACACTCTTATCCAGTATACTTAGAACACAATAAATGTGTGCTCACTGGCTTTACTGCCCATGTTTCTCAACAGTTCCAATAGGAGTCATGTCCAAGGCTAAATCCCAGGTTGGCCATTTACTAGCCATGATCCTCCCTAAATTATTTGTCTCTCTAACCCGGAGCTTCCTGCCCTATAGACCTGAGGAGGTGAAAACAGGTAAGGAAAGGAAGGCATGGAAAGTGTGGAATAGCGTCCATGCCTGCCACCCAGTGAGGCTAAGCAGATACTGACCCCTCCTTCCGCGTTATAGAAATGTGTTCAGTATAATGTAATCCATTAGAGTTTTTAAATTAATGCTGAGGGTATGAGAAATTGCAAAACAGACTTAGAGCTAGGCATTCTATACAGGACATTAGCCTGGGGCTCTCTTCACTTACCTCTGGTGGGAAAGAAAAAAATCATCTATTTCTTTTAACTGCTTAGAGTTCTCTCTTAAAATTAAATAAAACATAATAACAAGTAAAACATCACAGTTTAACTCTGCTTATTAGCCCTAACAAAAGATGCTACCTAAAAAAAAACAACAACCACCTAATATATTAAATGTGTATTCCTTGGGAAGAGAACCAAATAGCCTACCCTCCAGCATAGCTGACTACTAAGTTTCCACCCCTCCAGAGTTCTGAATGACCGTCTGCCCAACATCATTCTTAAAGAAGTGAATCAAGTCCATTTTTTAAATACCTATTTACAACAGTGAATTCTAAAACAGAGACAGCCTATCCAGGTCAGTTCATCTAATTGTACTGCTTCTCAGATATTAATGAAAAAAAAATTAAGTTGATTGTGATCATTAAATCCAACCCCGTATTTGTGGTAACCTGAAAGCATATGATGTAATGTTAATTCAGCGAAAATATCTTTGTAATTTCAGGTTTTAGCAATTTATTGTTGGATTTTAAAAGTTCCTGCTCCCAATACTTTATTTAAGTAGAACCTTGAGAACTATGAAGCGTAATGCTCAACAATTATCACATTTTAACTGATAGCACACATTTACCTAATAGTGTTAATACGTGAAAGCCATTTGTTGAAAAATATTCACTGATTCAGATGCTTTGATACTTTAAAAAATCTTTTCCCTCAATATAAACCTATTTCTGAATTAAGAAGTTTTACTAATATGAATGCTTCTGTGCCTAATCTCATTTACAATTGGAGAACTCTCACTTAAGTTTTCAATTTTTAAGTACTTTCTTGAAATCAAAGGATTTAAGAATGGATTAGTGTCTATCTAAGCCATATAACTGACTTTTGGATTTTTAAAAAATTATCTGATCATGCCCATTCATCAACAGCATCAAATGGCTCACTTTTAAAGTTCTCCCACAAAACAACTTTAATTTGACAATCAACAAATCCATCTTTAGAAACCTCAAAACTAAATAAATATACGTTATTTGACGTTTCCACACTGAAATGAACTCCCTTCAACATAGTCTTTTTAAAAAATCTTTTAGCCCTGGCTGGTGTGTCTCAGTGGATTGAACACTAGACTGCGAACCACAGGGTCACTAGTTCGATTCCCAGTCAGGGCACATGCCTGGGTTGCAGGCCAAGTCCCCAGTAGGGGGCGTGTGAGAGGCAACCACACACTGATGTTTTTCTCTCTTTCTCCCTCCCTTCCCCTCTCTCTAAAAATAAATCTTTTATAAAAAGGCTTTTATTTGGTCCCCAATAATTGCAAAACCTATTCTTTTTGTGCCAAATTGAAAGTCTATTCACCACTCAGCATAGAGTAAAATAATGTGGAATCCTCTGTCTATATAATTAGCATCAAAGAACAAATGTTTCTAACAAGTATATCATTAAAAAGCATTTGCACATTAGCAACTAGTACAGTTTTCACTTAGCACCTCTATAAACAAGTTTTATGTATTCAAACACAGATAAATATACAACCCAATTGCATTCCAGAGCTCCTTTCAGGGATGTCTAATATAGTAAAGAAATATTCTTATCTTCTAACTAACATTGCTTTTGCCTAAGGGGTTGCTTCAAATCCTCTGTGAAATGAGAAGACAAGGTAGACATACATAAATAAATATGAATAAAATTATTAACGTAGCAGCTTCTTGTTTATTTAAGTGTGGTCAAAGCAAGAAGTGAAAAGCATTTATCAGAGACATTGGTGAGTCTCCATAAGGCAGAGGCAAGATGCCCCACAGGTCTGAGAATGTAGGCACAGGGCCGAAACACCTCCAGTTGAATCCTAGCATTTTTAAGTTAAATTAGCCGTTAGCAGGTGACTCAAACTCCCTGAATCCCAACTGCCTCTTCTGCAAAATGGAACTCATAAGAGTACCTTCCTCTCTGGGGTTTGACAAGGATTATATAAGATGATCCAAGCGAAAGCACCTAGGATAGCACCTGATGGTTACACAGCAAACACTCAAAAAATGTCGACCATCATCATCATCATCATCATCATCATAATCTCACTGTACCATAAAAAAAACAGTTGAATGTAAAAGTAGTTGAATGACTTCAATCCTTCCATACACAAATGAGACCGATAGGCAGACCCCAAGCCAGCCAAGTGAGCCCCTATATCCAGACCGTGAGTCTCAGCCTCTATTCTTTAGACACTACGCTGCCTCTCACTGCCAGCACACATCTCGTCGGCACAACCAAAAGAACAATCTGGTTACTCACGCGATATCACATTAATATGTAAATTCATCACTGCAGCAAGAACGTCACAAACAAGTAGCTCATTCATGACTCGTTCTAGTCATGACAGTCTCAAACTTGTCACCCCCAAATTGGATTTTATAGCGACAGCTAAATGAAGTCAACACATTCACATCTGAATTCATTCAGTGGTGTCCAAAAAAATCAATATAAACAAACTATCTGACAGGAGAAGATATGGTTAGTCCACTAAACGTGGACTGTCAAAGACTGAGGAGAAAATGCATTCTTATTTTGAAGAGAACAAGCACAGATGATGAGGAAGCACTATTAGTTTACACGAGCAGTGCCCCCTTGTTTTATGGCTACATTCATGAACTGCACATAGGTCAGTCTTAAAAACATGGGAAAGAGGAAATTTTATCCTCAAAAAAAACCCCTCATATTTATTGCAAAACTTCTGGATAATAAAAAGATAAAAGGCTACAACGGAATGGGGCAGGTTTTTCTGCCTAAGATGGATCTCCTATTAAAAGAGAGAACTCCTTTCTCCTCTAAGGTCGGTTTATAATTAGAAATTAGATTCCTCAATAATTCAATGACCGAAACCATTATTAAAATCAAATGATCTTTTTAATTAAATTATCTCCTAATATAGAGGCTCTGTTAGGGAGGTGTCATCTCTACAGATAATAAACCCTTTACATATTTATTAAATGAGTTTTTCCCTCTTTGTTCATCCTTTCCTTTGATTTACCATTCTGACAGTGATTAATTATTGGTAAAACTTTAAAAAGTATAACATTACTAATGTATCTGGTAAATGCTCTGATTTGTAGAATATTTATAATGTCCCTATTTTTCATTCTATCATAAAAAATGTTTAAACTAAAATATTTTATTCTCCCACATCTCCTTTTTTTAAATTCTCATTTCAAAAGTATATAGCTTGTGAGGGGAAGTCTGCACAATTTTATTATGGCCTTAAGAAGTGTGCTAGGATGGGAAAACCTAAAGAAGAGAATTAAGATATGTGCATAAAACTGACATGAGCTTCAAAGTATTTAGAATACAGGCTCATCCGATTAACTACATGAAAAATGCCTAAAAATATATATTTGAATTACAATTTCAATCTTTAAGTATTTGTTTAAAAACCAAAAGTAGTTAAAAATGACTTTCAAGGCATCATGGTAAATGCTCTGGAGTTTGAAAACCCAAAAATATATTGTCATTGAACACCATTTTTCCTATGGGTACCACTTTAAATTAAGCAAATTTCATTAGCAATAAATCAAAGACAGTAAAAACCTTCAAGTATGTGACTGCTGTGTGTATATGTGTGAAATGTGCACTCCTTCGACACTTCATCATGTCTGTAATGACGTAGGCAAAATGCTTTACCATCGCTTTTCTCATCACTTAAATAAACGATAAAACGAAGGCAAAGTGATTACATGACTTACTCAAAAATGCCAGCCAACTGTTGGCAATTTTAGTTTTTTATTAGGTTTCTTGGCTTTTTAGTTCATATGGGGGAGGGGCGACAAAACAGTACCATCTGAGAGATAGAATATCATCAGAGAGAACAGCAAAGGCACTTGATGGATACTAACATTCCCAAAGGAGGTGTGGGAGTATCTAAATCATCGCCAAACACTAGCCAAAAAAAAAAAGGAACAGGACAGGACCCTTCTGAATCCCGTATCACTAACCAGCCAAATAAAGAGTAAAGCACAACCTCTGGATCGCCCCCCGCCCTCCAGCCCACTCCTGGGCTGTTTTCTTCTATCGGGGAAACAGATTTCAGCTTTCCTGATGCTTCCAAATGGGCTTGTCTTAGCAAACGTCTGCACCCCGCAGACAAGGCCCCTTAAGGTAACTTAATCCCTCCTGAATTGCTTAGTGGAAGAAATGCTGATTCCCCATTCAAAAATAAATTATTTAGCTTTTTCTGTGTTAAGAGTCACGAAGAAACCGCTAGCTACAATTTAGATGCAGCCCGTTATCTTGAAGACGCGCGGGGCAAATCAGAGCTCAGGGAATGAAAGACGTGGCGGGGGAGGGGGCATAGAGAGAGGGCGAGAAAGATGCAGGTCAGTTTGGAGATGATGCAGGGATGACATGGCACCTGGACAGCCCAGGTCCCGTGCGCCTGCTGGCTCCGAGTCTGTGCCTCGGTTTCTCTGGCATGTGAAGAGGTGCGCACGCAAACACACCACCTTTTATTCTGGACTCCCTGGGAGGAGAGTGGTGGGGAAGCATCGCTGGATAAAGCCTCATCACAACAAACGAGGTCTTTCTCCTCGCACCCCGCACCCCCCCCCCACCCCAGGGGCAGGCGACGACTGTCTCGAACAGCAGACACAGCTGAGAGGAGCGGAGCATCTCCGCGGGGGGCAGGGGAATAAACCCCACAGCCCAACGAGCCCCTCGGGGAGGCCGACAAGGAAAGGAGGGATGTGGGGCCGAGAACACAGAGCACAAGGGGCTGGGATGTGCCCGCGCTGCGCGTCTGGCTGCCCGGGGCTGGCATGCGGGGCTGGGGAAGTCGATCCCGGGGCGGACCCCTCCCCGACTCCCGGCCGGAGGACGTGGAGGAAATGGCTTTGTATCACAGGATGAAAGGCAGACAGGAGGGCCACAGGGCGGGGGGGGGGGACAGAGGATGCCAGCGCGGAGGACCCCGCCCGCGCCCCAGCCCCCCGTCGCTCTGCCCTCCCCCCTCAGTCCACAGCAACCCCACGTCCCCCTCGGGCTCCAAGGGCCAGAGCGGGTCGCCACCCCCTGCGCCCGCGCTCACCTGCCCACGAAGTTCTCGAGCACCGAGCTCTTGCCGGCGCTCTGGCCGCCCACCACCGCAATCTGCGGCAGCTCCAGCAGGCAGCTCTGCCCCAGCGCTGAGAAGGCATCCTGCAGACGGTTCACCAGGGGGATCAGCTCCTCCATCTCCCGGTTCCCCATCCTGCCCGCGCCGCCCGCAGGCCGCCGCGGGGTTCAGTCAGCCCGGTCCAGCGCCGCCGTGGGATCCGCCGCCTGCTGGCCCCAGCTGGGCTCCTGACAGCTAACAGCCCACAGCGCGCCTGCGCGGGCGGGCGGGGCGGGGCCTGCCTCCGACCCCGCCCCGCGGGCCTGCCCCGGGCTCGCGGGCAAACATCCTGCGCCCTGTGCGCACGCACCGCCTCCCAGCTGCGGCCAGATGCCACTGCCCCCGTCTCCTGCTGCCAAGGCTCAGAGGCAAAGTTTCAGGCCTGGGTCATCACCCAGGCGACCCTGCGCCCTTCCAGCAGCTACACTGGGAGTCCAGGGGAACGCTCTGCCTCTGATAACAACTCAACACTGTTAGCAGCAGCGGTGGCGGCGGCGGCGGCAGCCACCAGTGCACGGTCCCCAGAGTACAAGTCCCAAAAGGAGATCTCACGTTCTCACGCCCCGCCCCAGAACCCGGCTCTTCCAGGGGTGGCCAGTCTGTTGGAGTCTAAATTCCGCGGTATGGCATCCAATTCAGGCCCGGCAAAGTATGACTCTAACTAATTGTTCAATTTTAATGACTCTGTCCTCCCCGCCCGCCTAAGCTAAGGTGCAGTCCATGGTGCTTGCCCCTGCGCCACTCTCCCTCTCCAATCTACCAAACTCATTCTGTCCTTTGAGAGTCCTCATGCCATTTCTCCTCCCTACCTACCCCTCTCTGTAGGGTTCATCAACAACCATGACCATGTCCTCTGGACCCTTAGGTTAAATGTAGCAAATTCATGGCTGAATTGCTGGCCTGCCTCTCCCTCCTGTGCCTCAGACTGGCCTCCACTGGGCCCGGACCTCACTTTCTGAACGTCCTACAAGTCCCTCTGCCTTAACTTATTCAAAACTTAACTCACCTTTTTCCGTCTCAGCTTTTAATGCTATAAATTTCCCTCCAGTCCTAAAACGACTTGTATAAAAAAAAAAATCCATAATAACAAAAAAAACTAAGAATCCCAATGTCCATCAAAAAGCGAATGAATAAACAAGCATGGGATGTCTACATAAGTGAAACAACTTAGCAACAAGCAGGGTGAACTTCTGATACAGCAAGGACACAGTCGTATCTCAGATGCTTTGTGTTGATTGAAAGAAGCCAAAGCACACATTGTGTGACTCTACACATAAAGTTCTAGAACAAGCAAAACTATTCTGTGGTGACAGAAATCAGAGCAGTGATTGCCTTTGAGAGGTGTGGACTGACGGCAAGAGGCATGGGTCACTTTTGTGGAGGTGATGCCAACGTTCTGTACCATGATTTGGGTGTGAGGATACATGTGCTAGGCATACGATCTGTGCATTCCATTGTAAATTAGATCTCAACTTTTTTTTTTAAGAGAGAAAAACATACTGAACATATCATCGTCTCTACTGAAGTGGACCTGTATCAGCATGGCTGCTCAGCATGCCTTTTCTGAGAATCCCTCCTCCATCTACCATATGGTTGGAGCCAGAGCACAATGAAGACAGCAGGGCACGAAGGGCGACTACCTGCCCTGACCACAGCCCCGTACATCAGGGGACACCTGACCTAAGTTGCAGCAATTAGAGCCCTTTCCAGGGACTATAAATTTGAGAGGGAGGAGAAGAGGGAGAGAGAGAGGAGAGAGGGTTGTCTTTGTCTGAGTGACTGAATTATGATGTATGTAAAATCTGGGAACTACAGTTAGTAATGTTCTCACTGACAACGAGGAGATGCAAAAGATGCTGGTCTTCGGGGAAAGAGAAAATGGAAGGAGAGAGAGGAGCAGAGGGGAAGCAGAGAGCAATCCTGATGGAACTTGGGTCCTTCTAGTTCATTTCTGATGCTCAGCTACAATACTGCCAAAAGTTCCATGAGCCAGCCTCCAAAACTTACAATAATTCCCCTCTTTGCCTAAACTAACTTAATTTGTATTTCTTTTGCTTGTAACCAAAGAATCCCAATAAATATACCCTCCAGTGTGCTCCCTACCTCAGCAAGAGGCTCCCCCAGGCCAAATCTAGAACCTGATGTCAATCTAATTCCCTTTCTCTCTCTGCTTCATCCCCTACGGCAAGTCAGTTCCCAAATCATGCTCACTCTACCTCTCTGGCACCCCCCTCCTCCTCTTTATCTTTGCTGCCAGTGCCTTGTTTGTAACTGTCATTTGCTGAACCCTCTTCTCTGTCTCCCTGTGTATGTACCCTGAGCAGATGTCATTACTGCACTTGACATGTCGCACTGTCTCCAATCTACATGCCTCTCCTTTCCACTAACTTGGTAGGCAGAATAATGCTCCACCTAACAGATCGCATTCCAATCCCCAGAACCTGTGAAAATGTTACCTGCCATGGCAAATGGGGCGTTATAGGTGAGATTAAATCAGGGGCTTTGGAATGCGGAGCTTATGCCGGATTGTCTGCATGTGCTCAGCTTCACCACATGCTCCTTAGGAGCCTTCCCGGCCATGTCAGAGGGAGGCGGGACAAAGAAGTGGTCACAGAGGGGCAACTTTGCTGGCTTTGAAGATGGAGAAAGAGAGGCCACAAGCCGGAGGATGCAGGCAGCCTCTAGAAGCCAGAAAAGACAAAGAAACAAGTTCTCCCCCAGAGCCTCCGGAAGGCCCACAGCCCTGCCAGCACCGAGATTTTAGTCCAGGGAGATCTCTGCTGAATTTCTATCTACAGAACTGTAAGATCATAAATTTGTGCTATTTTAAACCACTAAGCTGTGGTCATTGGACACAGAGCCATAAAAAACTGATACAGCTAATGACAAGCTCCTTGAGGACAAGACCAGTCTTCAGGGTTCTCAGTGCCTAAGCACAGTGCTTAGCACTGAAGAAGACTGTAGTCTCCTGGAAACAGGCATAAACAAATTGTCACAGCACATGCAGTAAGTATTCTGAGGGGACTATGGACCAAACGGCGTCTCCTCAAACATCACTGGTTGAAGCCCCAACCCTCAACGTGGCTGCAGTGGGAGCAAAGAAGTAATTAAGGTTAAATGGGGTCATAAGGGTGGAGCCCTAATCCAATAGGATTAGTGTCCCTACAAGTACAGACACCAGGGCCCTATCTATCTATCTGAGGACACAGTATAAAGGCAGCCATCTCCAAAATGGGAAGAGAGTCCTCATAGGAGAACTGATCAACCAGTACCTGGATCTTGGACTCCCCAGCCCCCAGAATTTTGAGAAAATAAATTTCTGTTCTTTAAGCCAGTGTATGATGTTTTGTTATTGCAGCCTGAGCACGCTGAGACACAGGGTTTATGTCAAAGAACAGGAGATGGAAATCAGGGAGTAACAGTTCCTTCTGGAGACGGTCACGGAAGATGTCAGAGAAGAGGTGACTCAGGAGGTGGGCTTTGATGAGTACCTCTGGCACTCCGCTACGTGCTGCGGGGAACACGAGAGCTGCAGGAGCTCCAGCCCTGGCATTCCAATGTGGGAGATGATGCGGCCATGCATTAGACAGTGTATCATCATCACAGAGAGCAGAAATTCATGAGCACTCAAGCAATGCACGTCATCTCTGTGCTCCAGAACGCAGTTCAGATCAGTCCTACCCACCTACTCCAAGGAACCATCCTGAACTTAGTTCGCTAGCTAACTGCTTTCCTTCTTTTCTTGCCATTGCCAGAATCAGTCCTGCAACAATGCAAAACCGAGAGAAACCTGACACACACAGACCCGCTCAACACCCTTCCCTCGCAAGTTACTCCAGGTAAAACAAAGAACGAGAGGAAACTGGAAGGGGAAAAGCAGAGGGGAAATTTTGATAGGACAACCTTCTCCTCTGAGGGTGGGTTAAAGCTGGGGGTGGGGGGAGCCTGGCCGGGCACCCCAGCTCCCGACTGTGTCACAGATCACCTGGATGCTGTTTCGGTACCAAGTAATGAATGCCACCTCCTGCCCTCTGGCTGCCACATTTTTTCCACAGCCTCTTTTGGGTGTGGCTCTCTATCTAAGAAAGTTAGAACTGTTTCTGAATATATCAGAGCTCTTATATGTAAATGAGCATTCTCCTTCAGGGTCATTTTGAGAAGTGACTGATTGACTGCAATGATACTGCATTTCACACAGAATCATGGAGCTCTTCCTTTGAAAATGAGGGACCTCACCCCTAAAAATAAAACTCAGTGTTCTACGGTCACACGTCATTTTCAGGAACAGAATATTATTCATGCTGCACTCCTACCTCATTCACAGGACTTACTAAATTTTAGCTAATTCTAAAAATTAAATCTATGCAATATATATTTTATACACATACACATGGTAGCTACACATATTTTTAAATATGCTACAGGCTGAAGGCAAAGCTCCAAGCGAGGAATTAGGAAATTTTGGAGTCATGAAAACATCCCTGGAAAAAGATTTAACCTCTCAAAGAAGAGCACAAACTGGAATCTATTCATTCAGGAATTCGTGTTTTTAAAAAATTGGTCACATCACTGCAGAGTCACATTTCATATACTTCCCACAGAGACCAGCTCGGTGCTCGACAAATATTTGCGAAGCAGAACTGAACCGGGACATCAAGCATCTGCCGTGTCGTCCACTGTGAGAATCACTGCGTTGCTGATATAATTATTCCGTGTTCACTCTGGGGCCTGTTCGAGTCCCTCAGCTCTCTCTCCAGATGGTTATCTCGTGGGTGGGTTTCAGGTCTTAGTGCAGATCAGCCTTTCCTCGGGCATCTTTTGAGTCCTGTTAACACCAGTGAGCACCCGACAGAGACACACTCACGACTGTAGCCCTTGTAAATGACGCATCTCTCAGGGAGCCTTCTCTCCGCTAGCCTAAAGGGATGGTGGGGAAGTAAAGACTCCCAGTTTTCCTGCCCATATTTTTCACCAGCTATCATCAGGAAGCAAAATAACTCAGGAAGAGCCACTCTCGTCTCCTACCCCTGTCACTTCTGTTAATTTGGGATCCAACAGATGGAGGAGACTCACCGGTAGCCTCGTGGAAGCCTGGCTAACCCACACACAGGGAGAGCGGGCAGTGCCGACGGGCAGGCTTGCATGGTTCAGAGAGTAAGGTAAGGAAGAACTCCCTGCATCACTCAAGTCTGACACAGCAGCTGGCCTGTGCATCCAGCTATCAAGCAGGTACAGCTGTGTGCTGCTGAAAGTCCTCTCCATTTGCACTAACGTAGGACAGGACTCCTCTCCGAAGGAAGGGGCCTAGTGCTTTTTAATTCTCATTTACTGAAGTATAAGCTCTCTCTATATATTATAATTAATTATAATGAATAACATAAGAATATATTATAGGTAAGCTATACAAAACCACTTAAAATTATATTTATGAAGATTTTTCAATACCAGAAATGCTCTGAAAAAAATATTACATTTAAAAGCAAGGTACAGAACTCTATGTAAAGTATTACCATAGCTACGTTAAAAGGCCATATCTAGGGAAAAAAGAACTGAAATGTGCCCAAATATGTAATATTATTCTCCCTGAGAAAGTATGGGGAAAATTACTGGCCTTTGCCTTTACCTTTTGTCTCTCAAACTGCCTGTGATGAGCATGTATTACTTTTACAATTTAAAACGGTGAATAAGTGCCCCCTGATTGAGCCATAATTGGTCCGCAGACACACCGGCTTTTCAACAGCACACATGTCGCATAATGTAAGGTTAACATGAGTTTGCAGATAGAAGCAGGAGCATGCACAAGCTTCCCCGTCTGCAAGCCTTTGTCGCGCACTGGCAGCTAGTAACTGGCTGAAGACAACCAAGATTTTAAAATGGGAAACATTTCTTTCTCACTCAAAGAGCAGAAGTGTCACAAGCCCTGGCCACCGTGGTGACACGGACTGTCACTGGCCCAGAGCTTGTTCAGGCTGCCAAACCGCAGCCCAGCTGCAACTGCAGGGAAGGAGTTTCGTGAGCTGGTTTTATCTGCGTGAAGCCTACGCCGTGATCTATGTGATTGATGAACTGGACGTGACAGACTACCTCTTGTGTGAATGCATGTATGCGACATGCTAGAGTCTATAATGGTGGAGAGCAGTCTGGGGCAGAGGGAAGGGACGGGGGTTGGCTGCAGGGGACAGGTGGAAACTATAACTTGACCGTGGTCGTGGTTACATGGCTATATGTTTGTCAAAAGTCGTTGAACTACATGCTTAAACAGTGCGTTCTGTTTTATGTAACTTCTACAGTAGCAAAAATGACCTGTGGCATTGATGACACGCTTCCATATGATGTAGCAGTGATAGAGAGGTGTTATCATAACAATGCCATGGTAATACCACAATACGGTGACAGTCTGAGCCTTGGAACAACCTGAGTACGAGGCAGCCATCATCGCTCCATGTTTCGAAAGTCCAAGATGAAAATACACCTTACCCCCAAGACAGCTGCTGTGACTCCGAAACTTTGCCAACGTAGAGACATTCTTGTGGGGCTCCTGAGTACGCTGTTGGTGGGAACGTATCACTTGGAGAAGGGAAGAGCCATTACCGACTGTCTCTCAGAAGAAGAGACATGCCTCAGTGCCAGCTCAGGAAGGCGGTCTGGGCGTGGAGCAAGGGCACAGGAGTGAAGACGACTTGACTGTTCCACACGGTCCGCTCTCCCATTTCAGAGGAGCAACGCAAGCCTCAGCAAAGCTCACCCCTGAGCAGACACGTGAGACCCAAGGGAGGCCCAGCTGCCGCCCTCCTGGGTGCTCGCCAAAGGTGGCAGTGACGAAAACCGACGGCTTTAACACTCACATCCACACACCATCCTCAGGTGTGTTCCCCCATCGGATCCACACAGCTGCCTTGGAAGCAACAGCTAACAGCCAGAGAGCAACGGCAATCCTGTTTCACCGTGAGGGAAACAGAGGAATCAGAGGTTAGGAGGTTTGGCCAATGGCACCCAGCTAAGAGTTCTCTGTAAGCAGATGCTCTCTGTGGGCTTCCCTAGACCACACCTGGATCATCCCCATGCTCAGACCTTGAACCTGGTATATTTGCCAGCCTGATACTGAGACTGAAAAACGCACAGGAAGTGGCTGCTTGGGAACAAGAGCAGGTTTTATCTTTCCTTCAGTTATTTTGTTTGCTATGACCTGGGGTTAGCAGATTGGAATTCAGGTGACTACTGGCTGAATGGTTCCCCCTCTTTGCCCTTAATTTCATCTGTAAAATGGGTATACTAATGTCTGTTCTTCTCCATTTATAGAACTATTGTGCAATCAAATAAATAATGAACACTAAAATAGTCTATAAACGGCAAGTTACCAAATAATTATTAGACGCTTTATTTATAATGATCCAAACCTATACAGGAATTGTAAATACATTTTATGCATTACCAAAAAGGTTTTTTTCTTGATCAACTGTAATTTTTAACTGATTCATGTGACAGAAATCTATGTGCTAAAAGTATCTTCAAGTATCTTACTATCTGTGTATCTCATTGATTTCAGGGCTCTTTCGGCTGGTGAGTTAGAATTGTGGGAGAACCTACTCTCAGAGGAAGAGCCTAGAAATGCCCGCACAGAAAGCATAGTTGAAAGTAACAGTTCACTGGGAATCAAGCAAGACAGAGCAATGAAAGGCAAGCTGAGTTTTCACAAATTCGGAAGAAGGTCCGGGAAGCAGTGAGTTAAAAGGAGGTAAAAGTGGCCTGAGATCAACTCTGACGGGGAAATCTCGACTAAGCCAAACCCCTTCATAACCTTTGTTGTTCTCCACGTACAGCTGGCAAAGGGCTTAACAGAGAGGATCAAGGTAGCCAATGACGCAAATGTGATGTTCAGATTCTCAAGCAGAATTGTGCAAAATTGGAGCCAAGGGTCTCTGCCTATGGTCACTCCCTACAGAGGCATCTCTAGCCTTCCCTCGGTGACTGTCCAAGCAGACATGCACTCTGCCCTAAGCCCCCAGCCGGCTGACCCTCTTCCTGGCCACCATCCACATTTGCTTTGGAAAAATATTTGGAGATCTCAGACTCAGTCCTTTAACGAGTCTGCTAAAGGGCAACTCATCGTGTGAAGTCACTATCCTGGGGCCTCTTTTTCCGAACCTGGAAAAAGGTCAAACTGGAGCCCCTGGTGGTGACTGCCATCACCATTGCAACCAGCAGCCACAGCGTGCTTGCCTCTGGGGCCTTCAAAATCTGCTCCTCCTAGACTGGCTTGAGGAAGTTATTCTTCCAGAAATTCCAGTTATTCTATCCTTCTCTGTTTTTCTTCCAGCCCTCCATCAATTACTCTGGGAATATAAATGTTGGCAGATGAGTGCTCAGAGAACGGAAAGAGCAAGTTCACACACAACGTAACAGGCACGTTTGACACTCATCTCCCTCTTACGCAATTTTTTTTTTTACTGACGAAAATTGCCAAGACACACCTTCTTGCTAAAGAAGGTGTTCTGAAAAATAAAAATTGAGCTGGGAAGACAGCTCCGGCTCCAGCGCACAATGCTTGACTCCACTGGGACAGGCTCTACTTAGATCCTGCTGTGGAACATGAGCTTGTCATACACACGCGGGGGGAGTCCCCTTCGGGCCACCAAGGAGGCCATGACAGCACAGGAACAAAAACATTTTCTGTAAAGGTGTGCATGTTTTGGACGCGCCACTTATCATCTAGCCTAGTAAAATGCATGTTTTTTTCCTTTTTCTTTTAAAAATCCGTGTTCGGCAGCGGCTAGCTAAGAGAAGGATCTGGCCGGAGTGTTGGTATTGAGTCACCATCCGCTGGCACAATTTCTGTCACATTCTAAAGGGGCTAGGCATGGCTACCAGACGGAGAAGCTTCCCAGGCCACGTTGGCCATGACATTGGCACGAGCTTCTCCGAGATTCTTCTGTTCTGCCCCGACGTCTCCATCCAAACAGAACAAGAAAATCAGAGAAGTCTCTTTTAGGGGCAACCTGTTGGAGAGCTGACTGACAGTCCCGTCCAATCCTGCGATGTTGGTTGTGCATTCCTTTGTTATCTGCCTCTCCTCGCTGTCCCAGGAGCTGGAGACACAGGGACGCACCACCTGCTGCGAGCAGAGTCCCAGCTCATGGAGAAGGGACGGGCAGAAGCAGGCAGGGGAAAGACTTTCTTACACCATCATTACTCACCTGTACCTTCCACATGGGGCCATCATTATTTCCAGAAGGCTCTGCAGGTCATTTCTTCTGTTTCCATCCCTCCAAACTCCCAAAACCCCTCCACTGCACCCTCTATGACCCATCGTCTCTTAGCATAAATTCTCTCCTACCCTCAACTTTTCACTGGAGTTACTAACGGAAGCCTGGTTTTCCTACAAGAACCCTGTTTCTACTGAGGTAGCCTCAAGGGGTCACGGTTGTCCCTCTCATGCCTCCTCAGTCCCCACCCCTGAAAATGGGGTGTGTGTACTCTATGCTCCTCGGTGCTGCTTCTGAACCATTCTCTCCCCTTCCCTGAAACTTTCCAGTGTTGAGTCCACGTCATCAGTCGATTATCACTCCTGTCTCTCCTTGTCACAGACACCTACCAACCTCTTGGTCATTTCCCATCGTGTTTCAAGGATTTTCGTTCATGACTCACTGCCAGTCTGTCTGACAACGTGCTATCTTAATTCTTAGTGACTTCAATTCCCTCTTGAAGAGGCTTTCAACATTGTCTGCTTTGTTCTTTGATCTGTATCTTCTTGACATGCCCCAGTCCTATGATGGCATCTAGCTCGGAATACACATGACCGGTTCCCAACAACTCAAAACCAGGGTGACTACAGACTGCACGTGAGGGCTTGCGGAGGAACGATGAGACCCACCTAAGAAGACACGGAGGCAGGAAACTGCAGAGGGAGGGAACTGAAGAATTCTGTGCTTCTGCTCAAGCTCATGGCCATAACTAGAAAGACCCTGTAATTCATCCACGGAAAAACACCATCTAAACATCTAAAGCAGGCTCATCCAGTGATTATTTGCTTGCCTAATTTATTTCTCTGGCAAAATGGTTGCCTTATACCTTGCTAAGAGGAGATGGAAGATAGCAGAGAGGAGACCACAGATTTTAGGAACTTTCTGGTGACCTTCTGGCCAGAAACCATCAACTCTCCTTAGCTGTGTTCTTTCTCTAGTAAGATGTCATTTTGGCATACCTTGACCTCCAGGAAAACCAGTTATTCTGACAATTTCCATTCAGGCAGACACCCCTCTGCCCACAAGGGGCCTCCAGCAGGAACACGCTGCTCCAACTGAGCAACTAACTCAGAGAGAGCTGAGTGTGGCAGACAGGAGGAGAAAGGCATCATTAGTCTTGAGAGCAGAACTGAAATTTTATTGTACAAAGATTCATCCCTGGCTGGTGTGGCTCAGTGGATTGAGCGCTGGACTGCGAACCAAAGGATTGCTGGTTCAATTCCCAGTCAGGGCACATGCCTGGATTGCAGGCCAGGTCCCCAGTAGGGGGCATGTGAGAGATGACCACATATTGATGTTTCCCTCCCTCTCTTTCTCCCTCCCTTCTTCTTTTTCTAAAAATAAATAAAATCTTTTTTTTTTTAAAGATTCAGTCTCAGCTCTCAATGAAAAACATTTGAGAATGTTATCGATTTCTGAAGGCAGAGTAAAGCATTAGGGATAGAAGACTGAGTTCTAGCAACAAGAACAACTTACTAGCAAGAGAAAACTAACCAGGGTCTGATGGCAGCCACGATCCCATCCACACCTGGGCCAATACCAGGCCGGCTGAAGACCCTGATGCTACATTAGTGAGTTTCTTCTTTCTCCTAAACTTAAGATATCTGGAGAGCTAACCTACTTATCAAAAAAGGTAGCATACAATATGCTTTCTATTTTCATATCATCTCCCACATTTCTGTTTTAATGTAGATCTATTTCTGCAGCTAACCAACCCAACTGTGAAATGAAACTATTCTGGGGATGCTCAACATTCTCTAAGTGGACAGGCATTACCCTTGTCCCCTTGCCTCAAGAAGTTGACATAAAAAGAGTTAATGGCCCTAAAGAAGGAGAAATCCAGCCCAAGCCATGTATATCGAAATGGATGGCTTACATAGGAGACCCTCCCAACCTCAGCACAATGAGCTCACAGTGGGCTTCTTCTTGGAGTTTCCCAAGGGACCTTATGACACTCATAGGAGCTTACCATCCTCCGCCTACCCCACCAGAGCCAGTGGGAAATGAAGCACAGAGGGGTGTGTTCACACAGAATACCATTCCAAAGTCTTGGCCAAGGCCCAAGGTCACTCAGCAGCAGAGGCGGGATTGAAACTCATATGAGTTCCGGCTGCTCCATGCTAGGAGATACTCCAGCCCGTGAAGTGGGGGATTTGCTATTTATCTCATTTGTTTTTCTAGGGCAGGCTTTAAAATAAAACTTTAGAGCAAAAAATAATGTTCCATTAATAACACAGTTTTAACAACTATGGCTTCTGAAGAAAATCTTCCTCTCTTTCCATATGCCCACCACCACTCAGGAGCATTTATTAAGGCTCTATTTGCAAATAGTAGTTTACTGCATGTGACTCAAAGAGACTAAGCAAATCTACACGTGAAAACTCACCACCTAAAGCATCCACAAATCACTCAAGGGCAAAAAGGTGCAGCTTCAGAACGTTCCCATTGAGTTCAAACGCAGCAGGGAGCGAAAAGATGCCCAGGGCCGCAGGGCAGCAGGGGAAGTCCGAACCAAAGCCACAGTGAGGTGCCACAGCACACACACAGGGGTGGCAGACCCTTTCTCAGTGGGAAATCAGTGTAGGCGAAGATGTGGAGAAACTGGGACCCCTACGCTTTGTGGGCGGAAACACAACATGGGGCTGCTGCGATGGAAAACAACTCGGTGGTTCTTCAATAAATCAAATTCAGAACGACCACATGACCCAGCAAGCAATTCCACTCCCAGATGTGTATCCCCAAACCAAAAACAGGCATGCAAAGAAGCCTGGTACGCAAACTTCATAGCGGTATTATTCATAATAGCCACAAGGTGGAAACAACCCAAATCCCCATCCACTGATGAATGGGTAAACCAAATGTAGTACGCCCACACATTAATAATAATGGGATATTATTCAGCCATAAAAAGGAATAAGTACTGTTATATGCCACAACACGGTTGAACCTAAAAAACATTGTTCTAAGTTTCTGAAAAGTCAGACATGAAAGACCAGGTATTGTATGATTCCACTTATATGAAATATCGAGAACTGATCAAAACTATGGAGACAAAACCCAGACTGGCATTTACCAGGGACTGTGCAGGAGACGCTGAGGAGGGACTGCTTAATGGGCCGGGGTGTCCTTCTGAGATGATGAAAATACCTAGGAATTAGATGGTGATGGTTACACAACATTGTGAACGGATGTACTACTTGCCAAATGAATTGTGCGCTTTACAAAGGTTAAAGGTTTCTATGTTATGTAAATTTTTACCTCGATTAACAAATATGGAAAGAAAATTCAACAGGAAGGGCCCACCCGGACATAGAGACATGCGACCACCGCAGTCCCTGACCAGGGCCTGGCAGCCTTGCGTTTTAGGTGGGGCGCAGCATAGCTGTTCCTTGGTCACTGGGAGCCCTGAGCCTGGAGGAGCACAGGGTGGACACGCACATTCTCGGTGGCCCTCGTGCTTCTGCATGAGCGAGGCTCTCTTTCTTCTGCAGGGAGCTGACAGCGGGTTCAGGCTATGCCTTTCTCCCACAACCTCCAGCCTGTTTCAAGGGCTCCTGCCAGCGACAGACTCATCTCAAAGCCCGAGAAGCCTGGGCTCTGCTCCAGGCGCTGCGCCCCGTGGGCTCAGAGCCAGTGCTTTCTGCATTCAGAGCAGTTTGTGAGCGGCCCCACACCAGTGTCATTGCCACTGGAAGATGCCCGATGAAGCCTGGGCGGTGTTCCTTTAACGTTCCCTTTTGTGGCCACATCCCAAGGCCTTGACTGTGAAGGTTTACGCACCAAGTACTCGAGTGCTAAACACTGTTTTTAAGCTTTGCAATAAGCTGACAACTATGTGGGGAGATGACCACTGTCCATACCCCTCTCTGCAACTGAGCCCCAGAAGCGAACGCTAGGAGAAGCGTGTCTGGCATGTCATAAGCTCGTAATAAATGAAGCATCTTCCAGAGAGCCGTCATTCTCTGCCTGGACATTTCTAAGGCCACAGTCTCTGCACACCCCAAGCTTATGCAAGTCACTTATCAGGAGCATCTGCTGAGCTCCCTCGCTGTGGCCTCTTTTGCACGCAGTGGTATCTCTGACACTCTTGGAAGAATTTTTGCAGAGACCACTGCTGAGGGCAGGCACTGTGATCATGTGGGTTCTTGTCTCTCACTCATCACAGTAGCACAAACGCCATAGGGTTTTTTTTTTTAACTGATTCATTTAACAAACACTTCTTGAGGACCTTCAGAATACCATGCCTGGCACAGGAGATAAGAAGAAACAAAGATACCAGCAGGAAAAAAACTCAAGTGTTTCAACATCTTTTGGAAAAGGTCTGCTTCCAAACTTGAAAGAAAAATGGCAAAACCACCTCGACAGGTCAGAGGGCGGCACCTGCAGCCCCGGTTTCCGGCTCCTGAACGCCTTCTCCAGCTCTGATCAGCCCTGCCCGTGTTGCTTCCCTGGGCCTGTGTGGCTGCGTGTGTGTTCACACAGCTCCCCTCACACCTTTCTATACATAGATACGGGAACACACATGCACCTCTGTGGCCTTCTAATGATACTGCCAGCCTTTGGAGCGGCTGTGGCTGCTGTGTGTCTGTCACCACCTTTTCTGAGCTTACCCCCCACCTCAGGTATGGCACAGACACAGCAGGGTCCCAAGAAGGTATGGCGCCCCAACCAGGGAGTGAGGAATGCACCTCAGTTACTGTGACACCGCTGTTTCCTCATTCTTGAGAAGCTCGACGGCTTCATACTGAACATTCACAAAGCCCTCCAGGGTCTTTCAAAACCTTTAACCTGCGTCATCTCATTCCATGCTCACAGCAAGGCAGGTGGGGCGGGGCGGGGGGGGGGGGGGGGAGCGCGTTCCCATTTTACTGACAAACAAAAGTGATTGCCGGAGAAGAAATGAACCCGACTAGCTAGCAAGCTGTGTGAGATGCTTCCTGTTTGTCCCCAGATCCACGACCCCCTTCTGCAACCTGCCCTCCCCCCGACAGATGACCCCTATGGCCAGCATCAACCGCCCCTTGCTCTCTGGTCTCCAGTTAGATTGGGCCAGTAGAAGGATCTAGGAGAGGAGGGCAGAAGGAAAATGAGGCTGGGTATTTGCTCCTCCAGTTCCCTGCCTGTCAGGTGGCTATGCATGGATTGTGACCCTTAAATGACGCCACAGGTCCTCTCTGGTGACCCTCTCCATCCTTCTACACCATCCCCTTGCTTCTTCAACCCCTAAATAGCTCCCCGTTCTTGCTTTTCCCAGGGGCCCTGAACCATCCCTTGTTTCCCAGAACCTCACACCTTTGTCAAGTCTTTGTACTGAGGACCCTTCAGTGGCCCAGGGTGAAGTGCCATGGGTCTGGCTAACATTCTGAGTGACATTAGCCCCGTTCACACCTTTTAACTGCTGCTCCATCCTTTGGGCTCCCAATATAAACCGTTGCATATGGCAATACCAAATGGGAAGAAAGAGTACCTTCCCATCACCTTGGGCAGCCCCTACTACCTGGTACACACCAGGACCCCCTATCTGGAGCCCGAGAGCCGTACCTGCAGACAAGTGCCACTTGCTCTCAGTAAACAAGTCTGGCAACAGCTGTTGGACATTAAAGGAAGCAAGACAATGACTCATCAGAGGAGCTGCCGTCAGTGTGTGACTCAGACATCTCCTTTTCCACAGGGCGCTGAGCTGAATAAAAGCTGAATAAACTTGTGCTCTGCCTCACCCGGGTTCCTGGAGCCCAGTGAGTTAAAAAGCACTAGGAACATTCATCTGTTTGACCCTGTCCTCAAATATTCTCTCCTGTCAATCCCCCAACGTCCCTCTGTCACCCCTCTTCCCTGCACCCTGCCCATGAAAAGGGATTCTTGCTGAAAATGAATGGGATAGAGAGAGGTGCACGGAGCTGCACTTCCAAGGGGACCAGAGCATGGCCACCAGCCAATGCTGCACTTAGCTTTAATTATTGGGGGGTGCACAATGCTCGTGACTCCAAAGCCCCATTTTCTTGTCTTCCAATTTTAGCTTTGGCAAGGGACTCAAAACTGGAGAGGCTAGTACCCTCTGCTGACCTGCTTCTGATCCAGCCTCTCTTCCTGGTTCCTCTCTTGGTGGCGGCTCCTCCAGGTCTTGTAAGTCTAGGATCCACACCACTGATGGGGCCCGACAAGCACTTCTGATGTACAACAGCATCGTGTTGGGCTCTAACATGTTCCACAGAGAACACAGTGATTCCTAGGCGTCAACTCTGGGCTGAGGTCTTCACTTCAGGGAAACCATTCAGCTGTTGTACTGACCGTCTGAGACCGTGTGTGAGCACTTGTGCACTTTTATAAAGGGAGACAGGCTCAGAGGGGTGATTTAACCAAGGCCACACAGTTGGAGACAAAAAAGGGAATTTGAGCCCAGGTCTACTACCTATCCTCCAAACCCTTCAATTCCGTACTCTCAACCAGTTTCCTGCTTCTGCGTATATTCAATCATTTAATTTTCAAAACTCTGAAGTCAAGATGTGCCGGGTTTTTTTTTTTCCAATGAGTTCAGCCCTCACTCACGGAGCATCTACTGCGTACCAGGCACTGGGCAAGGTGGCCGGAAAAGTCTGTCGCTGTCTTCCAAGAGGTCTCATTCTACTCAGAGGAACAGCACCTGAGTTTCTTTTTAAAGGCTCCTGGTTTCCCTTTGGCCCTGGAGTTATGTAAAAAAATTGGTTTTCTGCTTCTGGCACAACTGCAGCTGAGAGACCAGAACAGGTGACCAATCACCTGTGTTGTAGAGCAGGGGTGTCAAACTCTTTTTCACCAGGGACCACATCAGGTTCACGGTTGCCTTCAAAGGGCTGAATGTCATTTCGACTCCTTTGCAGTTAAGGAGTAGTCATAGGTATACACTCCTAAAATTCTTTCGGCCCTTTGAAGGCAACTGTGAGGCTGATGTGGCTCCCCGGTGAAAAGGAGTTTGACACCCCTGTTGCAGAAAGTATATTTCAAGGAGGGAGGGAGAGGGAGGGAAAGAGAGGAAGAAAGAGAGCAAGAGAGGAGGAGGAAGGGAAGGGGGGAGGGAGAGAGACAGACAGACAGACAGACAAAGAGGGAGGAAGTCAGCCAAGGGGGCGGGGGTGGGGAACAGAGCTGCAGAGGGTCTGGAGGTGTGAGTTAGGAGGAAAGTCCCAGAAGAGGTAGATTATGCAAAAAAGGTAAAAGGGCCCCAGGACCTTTAATTGGAGCCCCCTGGGCACACATCTGAAATTCATACCATTAAAGTCTCCCCAGAACTTTATCTTTTTTTAATTTTATGTTTTAAAATAGGAAATACAGACATGGTTCAAAATTAAAACAAGAAGACCCATTTAAAAATCATGTCAAGACTTTCTGAAGAGGCACACGTGTCTCACTGTGCTAAAGCACAGTGTCACTTGGGAAAAGCAAATACTACCCAGGTCAACACCTGGAAGAATGACAGCAATAAGGTAGTTGCTGTTAGCCTTACGCATGGAGCGCCCTGACACACCGCTTCATTCTGTAGGTGAAGACAGATGAGACTCGGAAAGGACAAGTACTGGGTTGGCGCAAAAGTCCGTGTAGCTCTTTCCGTAAAAGACACATTGTCCATTTTCACCAATAACTTTATTGATGGGATATGCTGAGTATGTCGGCTCTCTCCCGCTATTGGCTTCCCATGGGCAGAGGCCAGGGGACTGCTGAACATCTTCCAGTGCATGAGACAGCCCAACAGCAAAGGACTATTTAGCCAAGATCAATAGTACCAAGAAGCTTCACAAACCACTTCTGACACATTCGATCAGTCACAGCACCTTCTCCATACACAGCACAAATCTTTTTTTTTTTTTTTTTGCATTTCAGGTGTTTTTTACTTTTCTTGAAATAATAAAGCATAATACAATGAAAGTGTTGCATATTTTCTTGCAACTTCAATATTAAAATGGCTGCACAAAAATTCACCAATTTTGGTAAGGTTTTTTTTTTTTAAGATTTTATTTATTTATTTTAGACAGAGAAGAAGGGAGGGAGAAAGAGTGGAAGAGAAACACCAATGTGTGGTTGCCTCTCACGTGCCCCATACAGGGGAACCCGGCCTGCAACCCAGGCATGTGCCCCGACTGGGAATCGAACCTGAGACCCCTTGGTTCGCAGGCCAGCGCTTGATCCACTGAGCCACACCAGCCAGGGCTGGTAAGTTTTTTTAAACGCACGCTGATATGACAGCTGTCACAACACAACCTAGCAAAATTGTTTGGAATGAAGTTCAAGACAGCTGAGCCCTACTAGAACCATCGTACTGAGAAAACTAGATGGACTTTTTGGCCAACCCCAGTAAGTTGTCAAGTTCGGACATTTAGGGTGTGGCAGGGCCAGGGGCACGTCCCCTCGCCCAGCCACCATCCTGGTTTGGAAGAATGGCCCTGCCGTCCACCTGAGGCTTTGAGCCTCCCTGGCTGCCGTTCTCAGCACCTGCCCCAAGTGCCCGGAGACAAGAAAGCCCAGGACTCCACTCTGTAGCCTCACCTAACAGAGGTAGCTTCGATTGTGGGACCTCTAGTCATAATCACAGTGAGTCTCATTTACATGCTCACATGAGCTTCTTAGGACCAGGGGCTTTCTTATCTGCTTCTGTACCTGGTATAGTTGATTGCCATAAAGAGGTGACTTGAAGAATAAATTGGAAAATCACTTTTTCATATTGAGATGAAGTGACTCCTTTAGCCATTTAAAAAAAAATCTCTCTCCCAGGCCCACCTATTCAACCCCGCTGTCACGTTCAGTTAACAAGCAGGGCGAGGAGTGAGATACTGGGGTCACATCGCAAGAGTTGTCAGGATATGGGAGAGGCCCTGCGAGGTCTGGACGTAAGCACTGGTCTGGGAAGGGGTGAAGGAGCAACCTGGAGCAGCTCATGGTCCTGATCCACATCTCTGAGAAGAAAGGGGGCTCCTACAGGACAGTGCCCAGCCCCCCATCACAGCCACGGGTGGTTTTTTGCTACCAGGAGGAGCAGGGAATCAAAGATCATGGGGGGCGGGGTGTGTGTGTGTGTGTGTGTGTGTGTGTGTGTGTGTGTGTGAGAGAGAGAGAGAGAGAGAGAGAGAGAGAGAGAGAGAGAGAGAGAGAGACTGACTGTGGTCTTTCCCCCACTTCCTCTTCTGCAGGACAACAACTCCCCAGGCCAGACTCAAAGCCTGTGTGCCCTGGTGTGTTCCCGTCCACACCCCCAGCCTGCTTAGTGTGCCAGGCACTTACAGACATGTCCTCCAACGACCCTGGAAGGCAGGCACTTTCATCTTCACAGATGAAGAAACTGAGAGTCAGAGACAGTAAGTGGTTTGCCCAAGGTCACAAGGCTTTGAAGGACCGGCTCCGGAATTCAAAACGAGGTCGCGCTAAGGCCAGAGCTAGTGCTTCCTCTTCTGCCTCGGCCACTGACCCCCTGACCCCCGACAGGTCAATCCAAGAGCTAACTGCAGGCAGCACCAGCCCACAAAGGGGCCCCGCTGTGAGAAAGGGGCACAGTGAGAAGAGTGACAGAGTCAGAGCCAGCAGAGCAAATTTTAGCTACATGTCAGCTGCTGACTTGTTTGCTAAATACCTTAACCTTTCTCAGGGGCCTCCTCTGAGGAAAGCGGAGAAAACATTAGCACCTATCTCAAACAACTTTTATAAGGATGAATCAGCGTGGGTATGACTAACATATGAAACATCCACTTTCAAGTGAGAACTTCAATAAGTTGGTAAAGTAGAAATTAAAGCACCTATAGCACAGGACGTATTTCATCTGGGTTTATCTGAGCTCATTTCCAAACACTGCAGCATCTTCAAGCCGAAGGGATGGTGGGGAGGGTGAGAAAGTGCAGGGAACGTGCGCCTAGCCTGAGGAAGCTCACGCGTGCCACTGAAGGCAGAGACTGGCCTAAAACCCAGCCCCGGGCATCATCCCAATGACCCCATGGGCCCAGCACAGCACAGAGCGCACAGGCTTGGATAGGAAACACATCCACAGTGAAACCCTGGGTTTACCTTCAATTAGCTGAGAACTAAACCCAAATGTTCTCGTGGGAAAAAAAAAATAGCACTAGAAAACACTCCCTGGAAAATGAGGTTATTAAGATTAAAATATATGCCCTGATTTCCATTTCCAACAAAATGGACCAGATTTTCTCTCCCTCTTGGAACAGCCGAAATACCAGACAAAACAGATGAAACTATAGTCTTCACGACATTGGACGTCAGGCAATAAAGGACAAAGATCCCCAGATGAAACAGAAATGAGGAGAGCCCTGAGGCTGAGCCCACTGGCTGCCCTTGTGCATTCCCAGGCCTTGGAACCAACAGGCTGCCTGGTCAACCATTAGCTGAAGATGCACAGGTAAGAGTCCAGAGAGAGCAGGTCACTCAAGTTGGCAAGGCCAAGGGTCCGCTCCAGTACTCAGGAGAGGACAGCAGAGCCTAGGGAAAGTGATCCCAGGGACTAACGCAGAGTTGGGACGGCTGGTGCATCCTGAGGCCACTCGCGTGACCCATGGGGCACTAGGAAGTACTCGGAGCATTCTCCCTCAGCACTGGGGCAAAATTACCCTCCACTGAGCACTCCTCAGTGCTTCTGGCTAAACTAAGGAAACCTCAAGGTGGCATGTGGCCCTGAGGTCATCCGATCTCTGGTTCTGCGGCTGGAGCAGCACAGACGAACCCTTTCAGGCAGTGTGGTCGTTTCCTGGGGCCACTGAGACAAACCACCACAGATGAGGAGCAAAACAGCAGAAGTAGTGTGTATTCTCTCAGTTTCGGAGGCCAGAAGTCCTCAGTCCAGGTGCTGGCAGGGCTGGTTCTGTCCCGAGGCTCTGAGGGAGGATCGGTGCCTGCCTCCCACCTTGCCCTCGGCCGTCCTGGGCGCGTGGACCTACCCCTGCAGCTGCCCTTCTCTCCCGGGTCTGTCTCCCCTCCTCTCCTAATGTCTCGTCTTTGGACTTAGGGCTGCCCTAATCCAGGATGAGTTTATCTTGAGCTCTTAACTTCATTACACCTGTAAAAACCTTTTTTCCAGATAAGGTCACATTTATAGATTCCAGAAACTAAGACGTGGCTATTTCTTGGGTGGGGGCGGTACACTATTCAACCCACTATGGGCAGGCTTGCATTAATGTGTGTGCGTGTGTACACATATATTATTTCAACCAAGTTTCATTTTTGCCAACCTTTCCTGTATCTACTATTTACCACGCTAGAAATAACTTAGATCTTTGCAGAAAACTCGACCTGCCGCCCTGGGCCCAGATGCAGATGTGTCGCCCACTCAGTCCTCACGTGTTTCCGAGATCTAAGCTCCTTCTCGTCCTACCAGCGTCACCCCATTGCCTTTTGCCCTGCCACTGCGTCTAACGTGAGGAACAAGGGGCAAAACAGCCCAAAGGGTCCCCACCTCAACGCACTGGTCCCCCATGGAGAAAAGGTTCCTCTACACACACACACACACACACACACACACGGGAAGGACACACAGGTGAAGGGAAAGAGCGGATTGCGTGGGGTACTGGGGGAGGAGAGAGAAAAACAGGCAAAGCAGGAGCCTGTCCTCAAACAGGAGAGAAAGCAGGAAATACAGCTCCCATGACACTGCTCTGCTTTCCCCAGGGGTCTTCTCCCAGCGCCCCAGAACTTACACGTGATGTCTAGCGCCACCTGCTGGGAAGCCCAGGAACTGGCTCACACCTGAGCCGGAAAAACAAAGCGTAGTGCGTCCTGCCTTGGATCCCTTCAAGGACACCGGTTTTATTGCGACTGGAGGCCTTCCTGTCCCTTATAACGAGGAACTAAGACGACTCAGGAAGTGCCTGACCATGTCCGTGCGTTCCTCACTCACTGCCCGTGGGGTTCCAGAACTCACCCACATTTTGCAATTCGCCTCTGAAGCTTGTCCCTAACATCAGGGGCCCTAGCCCTCTCCTCTCTATTCTCATGGTGTCTGGCACAGAACATTCCAGGCGTGGAGCAGGGGCTGGGGGGCATGTGGAATCCTACTGAATATGAAAGAGAAAAACCCAATGTAAGAATGTAAGAATTCTACCTCTTATCAATGCTTACCTGTGGCAAATGTATAGGAACCAAATGGCAAGGCCAACCCCCAGAGGGAAACTGGATCAGCTATGGTTTACTGGGCAGGAGTGAGTCACCAGGGAGGCCAAGGCACAATTACAAGCTGGGAGCTTTCAGTGCCGCGCCCCATCCTCTGTGGGAAGAAGGGGCTGGAAATTGAGTTACTGATCCAGCATGCCCACATGATGAAGCCTCCATAAAAATTTCCAGGGTGCAGGGTTCAGCGAGCCTTCAGGTGGGAGGCCACCGGAAGTGCTGGGACAGTGGTGGCCCCCGGGGGCAGGAAGCTCCAGGCCCTGGCCCCAAGCAGGTCTTCCATCTGGCCGTTCCGGAGTTGGGTCCTTTGATAATAAACTGGTGATCTTAGTATACTGCTTTTCCTGAGTTCTGTGAGCTGCTCCAGCACCGATCAAGCCCAAGGAGAGACGTACGACAGCCAGCTGCTCAGAAACAGTGACAACCTGGATTTGCGACTTTGAGGTGTGCAACCGAGTGGGATGGGGGCCGGTCTGTGGAGCCTGCACAGGCCCCAGGCAGATGGTGTCAGATTTTAATTAAATCATACGACTCCTAGTTGGTGTGGGAGAGTTGGAGAACTCCTGGTGTGGGCAGCACGTGGTGGGGGGAAGACCCGAGTGTGTGGTGTCAGTGCCCATCTGAATAAGGTAGTGTGCCCGTCCTGGATGGGACGGGGTACAGGGACAGCACACCCCATTACCCAGTGGCCACGTGCACTGGTGGGAATGCAGCTCCCTCCCCTTCCCCACAGAACAGTCACTTATAGGGCCTCTGCTGCAGTGGGTGCCAACCAGGGCCGCCCAACAGTGTCACCTGGCAGCTTTCTCAATTCTGACGCACAGACCGCTGGGGCTGTGGCCCAGGTCTTGGGATTCTTAAGTTGCCTAGATATTGCACTGCTGGTGGGACGTAAATTGGTGCAGCGACTATGGAGGTTCTTCAAAAAATTTAAACCAGAACTACCACGTGATCCGGTAATTCTACCCTCTGGTGTTTATCTGTTGAAAATGAAAACACTAATTCAAAAAGACATCTGCATCCCCATGTTCATTGCAGCGCTCTTCAGAACAACCAAGACATGGAAACAGCCTCAGCGTCTGCCGGTGGGTAAATGGGTACAGAAGGCGTAGTCTACACACACCACACAAAAAAGATGAAACACTGCCATCTGCGACAACACGAATGGATCCGGAGGGTACTATGCTAAGTCATACAGAAAAGGACAAAGGCCGTATAATTTCATTCTATGTGGAAAACAAAAAAAATGAACAAAAGGAAACCTCACGGATACACACCAGACTGGCAGTTACCAAAGGCGGAGGGGGATGAGGAGAGGCTGGAGGGGTGAAGGGGGTCAAGTACACAGTGACAGAGGGAAACTGGATTTCTGGAGGGGAGCACGCTGTAATACAAACAAGCATCAAATTACAATGTTGTGCACCTGAAACTTGCGTTATTAACCACTGCCACCTGGATTTAAAAAATTAAGCTTTGAAAACTAAGTAACAGTACAAATCACGATTTAAAAAATTAAGCTTTGAAAACTAAGTAACAGTACAAATCAAACGGAGGGAGCAGCTTTCCGGTGGGAGGGGAACACAAGCCAATGGCTCTGCGGGACCAACCCTCCCCCGCAGCTGCCAAGCACAGACGAGGCAGACCATGGTCGGGAGACACGGAGTCGCCGCCTATTCCAGGGAACACACTGGTCCAGTCTCCGTCAGCACAAACCTTAGTAGAAAATGAAGTGGAATGCTGCCCAGCTGTAATGTCCACCCATCGCTCCTTCCCCAGCCTTCGCAGACATGCAGCCCACCTCACTCCTCTTTTATGCCCACGGTCCTTCACAATTTTTAAGATGAGTATCATCACCTGAGTGCCTCTTCCCACCTCCACAGGCTTCTCTTCAGTAAACCTGCCTACTCCCTTGGATGATGACTAAGATACAGTGGAGACCTGTCCTCATTCTGGCCATTCCCTAGCTTGGCTGTGCTCCCAAGGGTGCTGCTCCCAAGTCTGACCAGGACAAAAGGGGGACCTACCCGCAGGTCCGACTCAGGCCCACCCTAACCCTGAGCCATGGCGGGTCCCCAGGCTGAGGCCCTTTAAGGTGCAGGGCCTGACAAGAGATGACCTTCCCTTTACAGGGCTCTAGGGGAAGACCCTCCGGCACTCCCAGCCCTTCCCCTTACCAGACTGACTCAGTTTTGTATGGGTGATGACCTACCTCTGAAACATGCTTCACTCACCTCATGGGGCCGGTGGAGAGGTGAGTGGACCCTGTTTCTCATGAAGTCACACCTGCCCTTATTCAGAGAGAAAAATTCAAGCAACGTCAGAGCTGCCCTTTCACTGGCTTCAGCAAACAGGCAGAAATGACGCTTCTGGCTCAGGTGAGACTTGGGGTCAGATGCAGTCTTGGTCTAACTAGCCTTGACCTCAGATTAGATGAGACGGCGCGTGCAAGTCACTTGGAAGGTTCCTGCGACACATTAACTTTTATTACTGCTCCATGTCCCCGGCCAACCTTGAACATCCTGCTTCCACCACAGCTCTCTGTGCTGGGTCTGGCACCCAGCTGTCCCTCAACAAGTGCGAGTGAACCAATACCGAGACTCCTGTTGGCCGAGTCTGACACATGGTCGGGGCCAGCTCCATCCACTCCCTCCCTCCACCGAGAAGGGAGCAATGCCCCAGGCTACCAGGTTTGGGCAGCTGAAAAAGATGTTAAGTACTGGATGGGGTTAGCAGGTTCCTGGGACCACGCCGGGGGCACTTCCCTGCGCAAGGGTCAGAGTACACGTCCTGTAAATCTGTCCCCCGTGTGTGGAGAGCCCGCTCTGTTTACAGTACACTGGCAGAGAATCAAGACCGGCCCTAGCAGAGCGACGGAAGGATAACGCACAGGCAAACCAGCCATCATAGTGGACCATCTCCAGCCCTCGGGAGCTCGGTGCACGCCCATTAAGGCAGCGGCGTCTGCTGGAGTCTCCAGCACAGGACCCCACTCACAGACCCGGCGCAGGAAGCAGAGGGGAGCAACCCAGTGGGACCGAGGAGGACAGGACGGGAAAAGCACGTTTATTTTCCCAGCTCTTCAGGCAGCCCCACCGAGCCAGAGGTCGCATGCAGCTGAGTACGAAACCAAGGGAAACGAGACTTGGAAAGAGTACTGCACGCTCCATTTCTTTCATCTCCAGCAGGCCGGGGGCCCGAGGCCAGGCTGACACGAGCTGAAAGGCCAGCAGTCACACCATCTTCACAGTCTTGAGCATGTCGGACAGGACATACGTGTCGTCCCAGCCCCTGCCTGGCTTCCGCAGGGTCTGCTCCAAGGCCTGGGCCTTTTCCAGGAGCTCTGGCGTGGCGAGTGGCCGCTCGGGGCGCAGCTGACAGAAGAGAATCTCGTTCACTTCCCCCTCGATGCGCCGCACATACAGGAGGGGGAACACCGCCTTGAGCCCACCCAGCACTGAGTCCTTGAGCCCCAAGTCTCGGCACACGAGGTTGAGGATAAAGACACCTGTAGGTGGGAAGGAAAGAGTCAGAATGACCGCAGATCAGGTGACACGTGCAGACAGGCTCCGCTCTGAGGGAAACACCAACACCTGCCCCAGGAGGGCTGGCGGGCTGAGCGCACCAGCGGCAGCAGCAGTGACTTTGCAGAGAACACAGGCAGGGAGAGCAAAGTGTGGGAAATGCACAAACCGGAAGAAATGTCAGCCCAGCTTCTTGCTTTTCTGTGCTGCTAACCAACAATCGTCCTATTCTCCATGCCTCAGTTCCCCACAGAATTGCTCTGAGAAAGAAGTAACTAATACCCCAAGAAAGAATGTAGCGACTCCGCAGGCATGTTACATCATGCCGTACTTACTAGCCAGCGAAGGCCAAGGTCACCTTGTGACAGCGAAGGGTCTGAGTCCACTCTGCTCATCACCTCACATGAAATCAAACCACATGGGGGGCCGCAAACACGGGGGTTCAGAGCCCCAGCCTTCGCAAGGTCCTGGGTCGGAGCCCCAGCTGTCACCTCATGTCACTTTGGCAAGTCTCTTTACCTCAGTTTCCTCATCTGAAACAGGCTTCTATGAAGCCAAGATGACATACATACAGCCTAGTCCAGGGCCTCTGGGAAGAACCTGACTGGGAGCTAGCGCCCCTGCGGACAGCCACTTTGTAAACGGGTGCGGGCGACCCCTCCAAGAGCTGGGCATCTGTGTCACCTCTGACCCAGCAAATACAACGTACACATGTGCCCAGCGGACCCACAAATGCTTCGCAGAAAGGCATCGCTAGAATGTTAATGGCAGCACTACTTACAGAAGCACCCAACAGGAAACAGCCCACGCCCCAGCAGCAGAGGGAGGGGCTGAGTGGTTCAGCGACACAGCGACACTACGCAGCAACGCGAGGGACAATGAAAACACGACACCAGGATGAACCTCACAAGTATCACAGAGAGCCAAAGAAAACAGAAGCTGAAAGACTCCCTTCTGTGGGGTCCCATTTATGTAAAGGACCAAAGCAGACAAAACAAGCTGTGCTGGTCGAAGTTAGGACCGGGTCGTCCTTCAGAGGACGTGAGAGGTGGACATCTGGGAGCAGGAAATGCCATTTGGTGTGAGCACGTGGGTGTGTTCAAAGGAAGGAAACTGACCAGGCTACACATCCATGACACATGCATTTTTCATCATCAAGAAACAAGTCTGAAGGACCCACCCTCCCTCCCTCCCTCCCCGACCCTCTGTTCTCATACCTTCGGGAGTCAGGATGTGCTTGACTCTCTGCAGGAAGGGCTGGTCCACAAACGCAGGGGGTGGGCAGCTCATTCCCAGGGTGGGGTCCTTACTGTCTACGTCGAACATGACGACGTCGAAGTGAGGCCGTGCTGGGGAAGAGAAGCAAACGAGGTGCTGTCTTTGCTGGACCAAGTGATGCCACTTACATTCCTATGCCACACCTCTGCTGGGACCTGTGGTGGCCCGGTGGCTAAGCCAGAAGGATGACATGGAGACGTGCCTGTGAAGGGCACTGACGTCACCATCTAGAGGAACCGTCATCAGGGTTCTGCTGCGACGGCCCCACATTAGACACAGGGTCTCCGTCTCATCTTCAGGAGCCTACCCTGCAGGGTGATCTCTGGGTGGGGAGTCTGCCTGTCCTGGGGTTGGCAGCCCTGGTAGAGCTTCAGAGCCACCTTGGGCAGCTTCTAAATACCTGGGGAATCGGGCCTCATTCTTGACCAGCTGAGTCAGAAACCCCACGTGGCAGGGAGCAGAGGCCAGGGGAGGTGGGGGGCCTGGCATTCATCTCCAGCTCCCTCGGGTAAGGCTACAGGCCGAGGTGAGAACCACCAATCTGGACAAAGCAGCTGCCTAAGCCTTTAAGGGCTGACCCAGCAAATGGTAACTTGAACTTATCTCTGGAAACAACACATGTTGCCTCCTGGGAGAAAATGTTCTCAAATTAACATTAGTGCAGCTTGTCTAATTACTTGAACAATAGCTGGCTCAAGCACAAACTGATTTTACTGAACGAGCGAAGCAGAGCTGATGATGAGCTAGACCCACCCCTCACTACACTGTTAACAGTCCTTCTGCGAGGGGAGGGCCTGCAGCACCGTTGGCTGGTTCTCGGCAACCCTGGGCTGTGATGGTAACCACTCAATGTGAACAAATACTCACTTGGGCTACGGCATGCCCATCACTGTTCGCAGCACATCTCTGATGGTGGTTTCTTAGAGGACAGCACAATGGGCTCGCTGGGGTCCAAGGACAACCTCGGCCCACAGCTGCAGCCTTGAGCCCCCAATAATCTGAAGGGCTGTGGCTGTTAGAGATCACGGCCAGGGATGTTCATACTGTGCACTGGGTACCTCCCATGTGCCTGGCACTGTTTTAAATGTTTCATGTGTAGCAGCCATCTTGGACCTGAGCCCCCGGAATGGCTCCAGCCTCATAGAGGGAACCTGTCTGTGAAACTCTAAAACAGTTCAGCTCAGTTTGCAATTAAAATAAGGCAGCATTTATCCAGCCCAGTACCAGAGTCGTTCTGGCGTGCCACACGCTTACTGGAAGAGGACTGGATGTAGTGAGAGACAGAGCACCTGTGTCAGAACGAGCAGCCCAGGAAAGGAGGGCGGCCTGAGCTCCCTGGCGTAACTCAGCGCTGAACCAACCTGACTTCGCCCTGAGGGACTCACGTGACAGAAAGCACCTGTCGCCGGGAGCCCAGCTATAAAGCTGCAGAAGGATCGAGGCACCTCTTGCAGAACATGAACAGGATGCCTATATTAAGTCTAGAAACACGAATCGTCAGAGCAACATGGAACCTTCAGTCCAGGAGCGGCAGGGCTGCGGGGACTCCCGCTGAGCAGCACCTGCCACAGGTCCCTCGGCCACGGCACTGGGACACCGGGATCAGACAGCCATGGTGGTCAGGGGCTGTCCCGTGCATCGTAGGAGGTTCAGCTGTACCCTTGGTCTCTCCCAGAAGATGCCAGACGCGCCCCTACCCAACAGTTATATCAATGTCCTATGTCTACTGCCCATCATCCCTGAGACTCAATGCTGTTTGGCTCTATTTCTACCTTCACCTCCAGCTGGAAGATTTAGAAGAAACACCTCCCAACACACACCTTAGCCCTTCTTCCCCTCTCCTCACTCAGCGACAGACTGCAGATTGCTTGGGGCGGTGAGGAGGTGGCAAGGTCGCAGGGTCAAAAGAGAAGCCCACCACCTGCGCGCACCATCAGGGCCGGAAACGGTCTGTTTGATCTGCTGGACGCCAGCCCCTAGCACGGTGCTGAGCACAGGGCTGGCTCTGTGTTCACTGAACAGGTCTGCCAACAGGTGAACAGGCGACAGACTGGGATGACGCTGGCACCACCTCTTAGAGGCAGATTCTAGAGGCCCTCACAGGCCTGACAACCTGGGATCAGTCTTCCCTTGACACCCCCAAACTCCCCAATAGCAGTACCTTCTCCGTCCGCCAGGCTGGTAATGTAGTCCAGGCCATCTGCAATGTGGACCTTCATCCGGTCGCTCTGGGAGAAGCCAAACCACCGGGTGGCCACTTCCAACATGGATGGGTCTATCTCCACAGCCTCAATGCAAGCCTTTGGGAAATGATCGTGGACAAAGAGGGGGAGGCTGCCCCCGCCCAGGCCTACCACCAGCAGTGCCAGTGGGGTCTCTGTAAGACACGAAGAAAGCCTCACTTCACCACTTGCTCCCCGGAGAGGTGGGCACCAGTCTCGAGAGGGAGAGAGGGGTCAAACTGTTGGCCTGCCCAGGGGATCTGAGATCTAGGGGCCTGGTCTCCCGGTATCATCCCAGAAACTTCAGAGTTAATTTGACATCTGAAAACTCAACCCTAGTCTCACAGTCCTTCCCTTACCCGATCCAGAGGATGAACCAGTGGGTTCTTATGGCCCCTTAAAGATCCCAAAGGATTTGGCTGGTCTATCGAGAGTCCCCACCATAAGCTTTATTAGACCCCTCCACAAATGGGGTAGGACAAGGACCAACACCTGGTCTGCGATCACAGGGCGGTGTAGAGGCCCACTGCACAGCTTTCCATTCCCAGGCCGCAGCTGCCCCTCAGATGCATTGGCGGGGCGAGGGCAGGCCATCCGAGCCCCAGAAACCACAGGGAAGCAAAGGCCCAAGCCCTGGACCTAAGTACAGAGGAACCACAGCGACCATGGGGGATGGGAGGGAGACGAGAAACAAGACTCACTGAAAGGACACCGTGGCCGGGTGGCTCAGCTGGTTGGAGTGTCACTCCACACACCAAAAGGTTGTGGGTTTGACCCCTGGTCAGGGCACATATCTAGGTTGAGGGTTCAAGCCCCAATCGACTCCAATCCCCAGTCAGATCCCCACCTGCACACCCTTCTTCCTCTCTCTCTAAAATCCATAAAAAACAAACCCTCAGATGAGGATTTAAAAAAAAAAAAGAGTCATCACAAGGAGAAGGCCCTGAGAATTAAGTGTAAGAACTGAGCCTCTGGGGACATAAACAAACACGGAGACCGGCCAGGCACAGGCTGTTCCCACCAGAGCCCACAGGGACTCTGGGTGAGACAGTTTAGGCACAGACCTAAGCACGAGCATCGCGCTGCTGTGCTTGGAGCCAAGCCCATCGTCAGTGACAGGCTGACAGCACGACCGGCAACATGAGTTCTCTCTTCAGTACAGCAATTCAAGACAGCATCAAATAACGCGGATGCTCCTTAAGCGTGGGGCCTTTCTCCGGAGACACAATTTTTAAAGGCTCCACCCAGCTGCGTGGGTATACACATCTGCGAAAATTTACCCAGCTGAGCAACTGAAGATCTCGTGGGGTGTACTTTGCATCTTACTTTTTAAAATGAATGAGTGGAAGAAAGAAGTTTAGACACTGACGCACGTAAGCATTTCACCATCACCACCTGTTTGAGGAAAGATCGATATAGATGTTCGCTGACTTAGCAACTGGTCGGGAATAGGAAAGGTGCGAGTGGATATGTGTCCGTCGGTCTGGAATCACTGCCCCTAAACTGCCAGCGGCCACCTGGACCACCCTGCAATCCCACGGCTCTCACGGGACAGCACTGACAACTCCCTCACCTAGAAGCAGCTCAGGGCTCCGCAGCAAGGCCAGGCCGGCAACCATGGCTTTGTGGTGCTCACAGCACAGGTGGCCCTTATCGATGGCCTGCCCCGGGGCTGCAGGGGGCTCCTCCGGAGCAGTGGGCCGTTGCTTCCTCCTGTCCTTCTTCCGTTTCTTCTGGGCTAAAGGGAGAGAGAACAAAGTCCTGGGCTCAGTATTCTGGCCGTTGGACACCAGGGGCAGCAGCTGTGCTGCAGCTGACTTGACCTCCCTCGCAAACCCAAACATTACATATGCAGGAATTTTGAACTGGTTGACATGTTGGTAGCTTGGCAGCCACTTTTATGCCACAGAGATTGGCAAACAGTACATATCAGGGTTTTCCCCCCAAAAGACATGGTTGTTAACCATTTAACACACACCCAGAGAGTTGGAAAAGAGGAGGGAGTCAGAAAAGGAAAGTGGCAAAGACACACCCAAAGGCCAGGGAAAACTCAGCTCAGTACTCCTGGAACCTGCCCGCTGAGAGATGTGAGGCCGCTGTCAGAACCATCATAAACTCTCATCGGGAACAAGGACTGTGGTCACTCGTTACCTCCTCCGAGCCAATTACTATGCCAGGTTTTTTATTCTGAAGAGTTGACAACTAGGCCCAGAATCAGTAGGTGGGGCAGCCTAGATCTGAACCTGGGACTGCCTGTCTCCATGCCTATCACCTTTCTTCTTTACCACGCGGAGTGCACAAATGGCCCACCTCACAGAGCCCTGCCGAGTTAACACACAGGCCTACATGGGGCAATTAACTTATTAAGCAGGTGGCCTTGAAACGAAAGGCAGTAACGCGACTAGCACATTCCACACGGTAAACTATCAGCCCCGCTCCTTATCACTTCCCAGCTAGGCCTGGCTCAAGATCATCACACACACCCATGCTCTGCTTATGGCCACTCACACCCTGAGAGCTCCAATGATAAGAGGACAACAGGCAGGGCCATGTGCCTCTGGACACAGGGACCCAGGTCTGTCCTACATCTCGGCCAAGCTCCCAGGTCCTTCAGACCGCCCCAAATCAAGAGACCATGCCACGTCCATCTGGGTCCCACAGCCAGGCGTCTGAGGCCTCACCTCTGTGAGATACGTCCTTCAGCAATCTGGCCTCCGACTGCACCACGTTCCTGTTGCTGAGGAAGATGAGCCGCCGGAAGTAGCGCCTGTCATCCCCCTGCACATCCTCGATGACATAGTCACCACTCAAGGGGCTGCAGGCTTGGTGCTGAACGGTCCGCTCCCCAATGTCGCCACCCACAGACAGGAAGGGCACCTGCAGGCACGGCAGAGATGTGGTCAAACCAGCAGCTCAGTTAAGAAATGTGAGAAAATACAACCCCTTCCCCAGTGTGTATCTGGGGATCCATACCGAGGCTCTGGGCAGCAGAAGTGCAAAGGTGTGCTGTCCCGTTAAAGCTATTCTCTGGAGCCTTTCACTTGATCTCGAAAGCTTTATTTCACCTTTCTGAACACCAGCTCATCCCCCAAACCATCAGTGAAATGCAGCTGGCTCCTCCCAAGAAAGATGTGACTCCTCAAAAGCACTTTCGATAGTCCAGGACGATCAAGGCCCGAGGGAACCCACGGGAAGGGACCACAGTTATGAGAGAAGGGATATGAACGGGGACTATGGTAATGAGACCCAGGAGGAAGCAACCACTGCAAACGCGGAGAAGCTTCTCCCTTCCCTCAGTTAGCCTCAGCTTTCTCTCCCATTAGTCTAGAGACAGGAGGGAAAAACACTTTTCCCCCCTAAACTTTTCCCATTCCCTTCCCAATCTTTACGTCTCTTTTCAAAGACTCACATGAGTATGTAACAGTCACCAGGGACCCCTGACTTTGCAGAGACACAGGCACTGGTGACAGCAGGGCAGAGATGACCCTACCACAGGAGCCGGTCCCTCTGGTGGACCTGCCCCCAAGCCTGCCAGCGAGAATCAAAACCACATTCCTCTGGAAGAAAAGTCAGCCTGGTGGCAGAACCCAGGCTGGGAACTGGGAGCCCATTCTTTTCAGATCTGTTACTACAGCACCAAGCCTCCAAGTGCCTCGGCTTTCCCCTCTATCAAGAAAGATAAAGTCCTTGTCCTTTTTTAAAAAAATTTATATATTTATTTTTAGAGAGAGGGGAAGGGGAAGAGAAAGAGAGGGAGAGAAACATCAATGTGTGGTTGCCTCTCATGCCCCTGTACTGGGGACATGGTCCACAACCCAGGCATGTGTTCTGACTGGGAATCGAACCCATGACCCCTTGGTTAACAGGCCCCCACTCAATCCACTGAGCCATACCAGCCAGGACAAAGTCCTTGTCCTTATAAAGTTCCTGCAATGCAGGCACCTGTCAATTACCCTGCCTTGTGACCAGGATGGCACATGACAGAGGGTGTCAACTGATAATTCCATATCACCACTTTGACAAAACCCTTCAGTTTCCTTCCCAGGAAAACACCAGACCAGCAACGCTCATACCCTGAAAATATCCATTCTACCCCCAGTGATGGCTCCAAGAAGCAAAGGGCCTCAAGAGTCCTGCGCAAAGGCAGGAGAATAGACACACAGTCCAAGCAATTTGCAGAACCAAGAGCTGGAGCCTGCGAGGCAGACAGCGTTTCCTTCATGCCACCTCTGCGGAGTCTGAGAAGACCCCCCCCCGCCCGGACCCGGACCCAGACGCTCCTGTGGGTGTCAACAGGGGGCAACTGCTTGTCTTCCTCGCCTGCCTGGGGCAAGGGAACATGATGTAGGTCCACTTAGCTCTTAGCTGCTGACATGTCCTCCAGGAGCCGATCAGGGTCACAGACCCTACCCTAGGTCCTTCTAGGACACCCTCTGCCTTCCCCACTGCTAATGTGACCCCCTCCAGAGACCCACAAAAGCTTCTGCCAGAGCTCCATTACCTGCTGCTGGTCAGGCATCCCGGATGGGGCCAGCTCCATGACTCTGGCCGACAGCTCGGCCTGGATGCTCTCCATGTCTTCATACTGCTGACCTCGGTGCAGGGCCACTGTGATGAGCCTCCTGAAGCCAGCACTGGCCGCCAGCTGCTTCCGGCCCTCCTCCATGCCAAAGAGCCACTCAGTCTCCCGACCCTGGGGAACTGGAAACAGGCACCTGGTGACAGGGAGTCCCAGGAAGAGTGTTCAAGCCCACTACCAGTATGACCACAAGGAGGCCCAGCATCCCTTCCAGCTGTGACCCACTGAGGGCTACAATTCCCTACAGCACAAGGCCCAGAGCAAAGCAGCCATCAGACACGCGACAGACCAAGGGGGAATAAGAAATGTGAGCACACATGTAAGGGAAGGGAGGCAGGTATCTGGTGCAAGAAAACAAAAAAAAAAAAAAGCAAAAATACTAACAATTACTACAACCTAGGCATTAAAATGAACTCTCACAGCCCAGGATGCAGGTAGTATTATTACTCCCATTGTATAAATAAGGAACTTGAGACGCAGAAGCTACATTAATTGTCCAAGTTCACACAGCTAATAAAGAGCAAAGCTGGGACTCAGACACAGGCAGTCCAGCCCCTGACCCCGTGCTCGAAGCCGGGACACGCCTTGTTGCCACAGGTGCGGTTAGGATATGGGCTACTTGGAAAAACAGCTTGGCCATCAGGAAACAAATCACCTGCAGGACCATATCAACACCTCGCTCTTATCCACATTTTCTACTTTTGAAAGCCTTCCCTCACGCCCTCTCTTCTGATGGCTGTTAATATAAATCTGGTATCACTTACCTCTTTCAATAATAATAACGCCAACAATCACAAAGCACCTACCACGTGCCAAGCACCGCCCTAAGAGCTTTTACACGTCTCACAACTACACAAGGCAGTTATGAGCTCACATTACAGATGAGGAAACTGAGGCACAGAAAGTAAATAACATGTCCAATGTCACACCACCAAGATGTGACTGGGACTGGCTGGAACCCAAATAATCTGGTTCCAGAGCCGACTTGTTCCATCTCTTCTCAATTCAGCAGAGGCACAGCAACTTCCCCAGCTCCTCTGACTGCTCCCATTACTCCATGCATGTTACAAAGTAACTACCACCCCTACACTGTGTGACTTGCCTAAATGTATCTGTATTCCTTCTCTCCTCCCTACCAACCCCATTCTCCCACTTCAGTAAGCCTTTGTGGTGGAAAATGAGAAGAAACAAGCTTCAAATCTAAGCAGGTAGCTGGAGAGCTGCCACTGTTCCTTCTTCATGCCATGGCTAGCCTAACCTCTGAAAGTAACCACCCCTGCAAGATGTAACCAGCTGAGGCGTACCCATCCACCAAAGCCCCAGCCCAGCCCCTCCAGGGAAGAGAGGGACCAATCCAAACTCACTGATGAAAATGGCAAAATGACTGTCCCGCGATGGTTTCACAGTGGGGCTGTCCACCACGTGGAGGGTGTAGCGCGGCTCCCCCGTGTCCCCATTGCACAAGTCCAGGGACACACTCCCCAGCCCGGCCTTGCGGTGCAGCTGGCTGCAGAGCCAGGCATACTGCTGACGCTCCCGCACCGCCTCGGCCAGCCGCTCAGCACTCTCCAGCCGCACCGGCTTGCCCTGCTCCTGAGCACACAGCTCAAAGATCTGAAGGGCAGAGCCAGGGATTGGCCTGAACTTGGTCATGATGAAGGCAAAGACAGGCAGGGGGAACCGAGGCTCTGCTTCCAACACCTGGTCCTGGCCGTTGGTCACCTGATGCACCCTGACCATCCACCCCTCCCGAGAGAAGTGACCCACTGCTTTCTTCAGGATGTGAGCCTGAGCCAGGGAGATGCAGAGGTAGCGACCGCCCACCTGCAGGACACGGCCAACCTCAGCCAGCATCCTGTCCACCTGCTGCAGGGTCTTCTCCTCCTCGTCTGTCAGGACGGCATCCAGGGTGCCCTTGTCCAACACCACCTGGAACGAGGCATCAGGAAACTCCATGTGTGTCATGTCCATCTTCAAGAAGCTCATCTGGGGCCGTCGGGTGGCATTGCGCTCCTTCATCTGCTGGATGACGACCTCACTGATGTCAATGTTCACGATGTCCTGATAGCCCACATCATAGAGCTGCTCGCTGAGCTCTGAGTTGCCGCACCCAATCACCAGCACCTGGGAGGGACGGACAAAATGGAGGTGAGCAAGGCAGAGGAATGTGCTCCACCTGCTTCAAGGAAACAAGTCTCACCTGGGCCGATGCATGTTTTCAGAAGGGGGGATGCTATTGTCACAGGAGACAGTAACATTTTGAAGCCGATTCTAGGCTCCATCTTGAAATACCTCTGGTTAGAGGACTCACATTCAGCAACAACAATGCTGGTTACGTGCAAATAGGCTTTCTGTATTGCAGAAAAAAACTAATCACTGTTGTTCTTTTCTCTCAGTCAAGCATTTATTACTCAAGAATTGATAGGAAGTCACACCTGAATCCAAATGCAGTGGGTACACATGAAATCTCCTATTTGTTTTACTGTTGAAAACCTAGTTCTGGAATAATCCTATTCCACTCATGCCTTTGGCTCCTCCTAATGATATTCTGACATTTTCTGAAGCCCAGCTTAAAAAAAAACAGGTTGTTGCCTCCTGCTCTGTGGAACGACCTCCCACTGATCCTTCAAAATTCTGCCCTGATGTCACCAGCTCTGGAAAAGCACGGTACATACAATGAGAAGCGCATGCGCTTTGGAATCAGAGGGGCCAGAGTTCAAATTCCCACCTGGCCGGCCACCCAGCACAAGGCTTGGCACTTAAAGCTTCCCACCCTCCTTCCTTCCCCACCTCCAGTACAAGGCCACCTCTGTCAAATCTGTTACTGTACTTATCACTTTTCACTTCTGAAATGTGCGCAGGGTTTACATCTTAATGCTCTCCCAGCCTGAGGGCTGAGTATGCTGTCTGAAATTCAGTGCCCCCCCCCCACAACGACTATCTGATAACAGATCCGTGCGCCACAGCGAGTGCCTGACCCACAAAGATGCACAGTGACAGACACGCACACGCGCCTTTCTAGGAGGCGATACCTGAGTTGAGTTAGCAAAAGAAGTGATTCTTCCAGCGGAGTTACTAATCAAAGAACGGGCTGGGGCGGGGAGTCTGTCATCTCAAATCCTTGACAAGAATATTTTGATTGTATCTCAGGTAAAATAATGCATGAAATCTTGAAATTGCGGGCCCAATTAGGGCCCCCCACGCCTGTCACCGTCTCCCCCGGGATTACTTGGAAGGCAGTTCCCACTTTCACACACACACACACACACACACACACACACACACACGGCTGGCAGGCCGCGTTTACCTTCTCCCGGGGCTTGATGTATTTGTGCAGCACCCCGCACAGTTCCAGGTACGTTCCATACCATTCGAAAGCTTTCTTTCCGCGCTGCTGGAAGAACTTCTCCCAATAGTCAACGGAGCCAAACTCCTTGGAGCTCTTAGGTAAGAGATTCATATTCCCACACCGCAGCTGCGTCTTCAAGACTGTCCCACCCCCCGTCAGGGCGGTACCACCCGAGGGGCTTTCCCCCACGCCGGCTCCGGGACACTTCAGTGGGATTTCTTCTCCCAGACAAGCAGCCCCGTTGATTTTTCTCCCACTCAAAAACCCAAAGGAGTGGCCTTTACATGGCAAATGCACACTCTCGCCATCTACCCCGCGCCCACAGCCGCTGCCCACATGGGGCTCCCTCACTTTCACAGAAGTCGATTTTAGAACCGGCAATCATATCCGGGTGCGACGCCTCGCGATTGGTTGGCTGCCCACACCAGCATCCCATCGCTCACTGATTTTTTGTTCCTGGCTCCTCATTGGCTGAGACAGGCTAGCCTCACGCAGGCGCCGATGTTTTTTTTACGTGGAGCGGAAGGGGGCGGGCGCGCGAGTCGGGGCGGAAGTGGACGGTTGCCCGGGAACCAGGCTTGGGTCCGAACCCCGGTAGAAGGGTGGCTTCCGGGATTCCCGCGGTTCTGTGTTCACTCGTCGTCAGTTCTGATCACGAGTTACATAGGGGTCGAGCGCGGTCTGGAGTCGCCCTGGAGGAGGGCAGGGGGTCCCCCGAAAAGGAAAAGCTGTAGAAGGAAGTGAGGTAAGGGATGAAGAGAGCCGGTCCGCAGCGCAAGAGAAATGCGCAACCTAGCCATTTATCTTCCGCATCTCCCACCCCAGTCCGACTTAGTGTAATCGCTTTCCTTGTATAATTCGGGTTTAATTTGGAGGTAAATCTGCATCAAAACACAGGGTTCCACCATTAATAATGTAAAAACATGAAAATTCAATGGAAAGGAATAACAACTAGGTATTCAGAGGTGCCTCCTCTCCTCCCCTCCCCTGCGAGTAAAGCTTAAGACCCATTTTGATCATTAGCCTCCTTAGGTTGTCATTCTGATGTCATCTATAGGTAGTTGCTGTTCCTTCTTTTCTGCGTTTAATGCGCATGTACTTTAGTTGCTCATCTTATCCTAATACCCTAAGTAAGTTCCTTAAATCTTATCCTAATACCTTAAGGAAGCACCATAAATTGCAGGAAGCATATGCTACAGACCAAAGAGGGCAGATAGGCTGGGAATGGAGCATTTGTGCTCTGGGCTGTTATCCGAGACCTCACTAGCATAGAGAGCCAAGTAGCCAGTTAACCTTTAAATAGGTTAAAGCGGACCTAAACTTTGGTTTAAGAGTAGTTCTAAACTTTGGCGTGCACCAGAATCTCCTGGAGGACTTATTAAACCACAAACTGCTGAGCCTCAGCCCCAGAGCTTCTGATTCACCAGGCCTATAGTGGGTCTCAAGCACTTGCATTTCTAACAAGTTTCCAGGTAATTCTGATGATACTGGTCCAGGGACTACACTTTGAGAGCCACTGTTTTAAAATGTTACTGAGATAAGTCAGCATGGATATGGGTCCAACTCCATGATTTTAGAAGATTACTCTAAAAGCCCTCTACAAATAACATCAGAGCAAAACCTGTTTTTGTGAGCTACTTGGTGCATTCACGTTATTTCCTCTCCACCCAAGGTAAGGAGCACTGGAAGGAGCATCTGAGGTGGCTTCAGCCGCTACATCATGTAGGGTCCCAGTGGGTGACATGTGATTCTTTCAGAAAGCACTTATTGGAAGCTGAGGACTTTGTTGGGGCTCGAGGTGCTACCCAATACCAGAGGAACAACAACAACAAAAATGTCGAAATGCCACCTCTGCCCTCACCCACCAAGGATTTATTCAACCACCAAGGAAATATTTAAATTGACTAATATGAGCCCACCACTGTGGTAAAAACTAAGGATGCAATGGAAGCAAGGTGATCATGTGAAAGACACATCAAACAACTCCCAGAATAATCTGTAATGAGGGTAGTGATGCATGCAGATAACTTCATTACCTGTTCTGGTGGGGTGGGGAGTAGGTGACCAGGAAAGGCTTTCCTAAGGAAGGGACCAAAAGTTTCCATAACCTGACCGCTGCGGTAAACGTGCCACATCTGAACCTGCTCCAATGGTGTCAGGATGACACAGGTCAGATCAAGAAGTATGGTCACCTTCCGGAGGTCTCTTCAGGAACCTCTGACTGCTGCTTTTCCCTGTCCGTATTGTCCTTTCCATTAAAGGCGTGATAGCGGAAAAGGTAATAAGTGATTTCTAGCACAGCTCAGGCTCCAACCCCTTATTTAAGCCCCTAAAAATACAATTATTGTTTGCACTGTGCCTCAGACTGAGGGGGCAAGTAAGTACCTTAGCTACCTACCTCCACCTGTGCCTGCTCCAGTCTTTGAGCCTCAGAAAGCAATACTAACCAGAGCACTTTAAGCTGGAATATGCTAGAGGTTTTCTAAAAGTGTGAAAATAGCTAATGCAGAAGTACTTGAGATGCACAGCATGAGGCTGTCTTTTAAAATACTTCTATTTGAAACTTCTCTCAAAGTTTGACTATGAAATATAATCAGTAGAGATGTTATCATTAGTATAGGTAATTTAAGCCAATTAGATATTTAAATGTTTATGTTTTATTAGGATTCCCCAGAGTATGATTTAAAATACAAACTGAGTTTAGATAAAGCCATTCAATATTGTGGATGCTTTTCTAAATATACAAATCCAGACCTCAGTATATAATTTGTAGCTAGTCTTACTTAATTGAAACATGGTTTTTGAGGACCACATTCAACTGATTGTTGCTAACATAACTGCAAAATGAGGAATAACTAATTGAAAGCATTTGTATGGTAATTGGAGGGACAGAGGATGGGAAAGAGCAGGTGGTAGGTAGAAAACATTCCCCAAAGGAGTCCACTTTCTGGTTTGCAGAACTTGTAAATAAGTCAGGCTACATGGCAAGGGGGAATTAAGGTTGCATAGGAACTGACTAGTCTAGAATACCCAAGTGGGCCCAATGGAATCACAAGTGTCCTTAAATGTGGAAGGGGGAGGCAGGACAAGGGTTGGCCCGGCATCACTGGCTTTGAAGATAGAGGAGGGGCTGCAAGCCAAGGAAAATGCCTTCTGGCCTCTAGATGCTAGAAACATCAAGGATACATATCCTCCCCTGGAGCCTCCAGAAAGAAAGTAGTCCTTAGAAAACTTGATTTCAGTCCCTCGAGACCCTGCCTGGCTTCTGACCTCCATAACTATAACATAACAAGTTTGTGTTGTTTGTTGCTAAGTTTTTGGTGACTTGTAGCAATAGAAAACTAAGGGCATAGGCAGGAGAGGGAGTGTGCGCGGGGTAGGGGGACGAGTCACGGTGGGAAGAGAGCCGCAGAAGAAACCAAGGTGAAAGTCAGGTTCTGAGAGGTCTTCAATTCCAAGCATCTAGAGCAAACAGGAAGCGAATGAAAAATCAGGGTCACAGTTGGGAAGAACTGATAGACATGTCCTCTGAAAGAATTGAAGCCTTTGATGATTGATTGTGTACAAGCTATAAAAGACTGAGGGACACGAAGTGCCTTTCACATTGGCCTCTGGATGACTGGGGTAACCTTCTACAGAAAGAAGCAGGACAAAGGGCATCATTTGCAGAACTGTTGCTTGAGAGGAATTCAGAGCTCGTCACACCAGAGCCAGAGCTAAAAGCCAGTCTCCCACCCTGCATGCCTATCCCAGGGCCCCTACTCTTCTTGAATTCTGCCAGTGGTGTCCAGCTGGAGTCTGTGGCCCAAGCCATGGAGATTCTTCCCGAGTGGGATAGAACACTGTTTAAAGGGAACCTCTCCTGGGTGTGCAGGGAGCAGCTCACAGAAAGCCGGAAACTGCTTTGTACTGGAAGTCTTCTTCACTATGGGTTTGTTTTTCACACTTGGGAAGTTAATGAATGCTTTCCCCTGTCTTGAAATAATGAAAGGCAAGCCTGACATCTGAGAATAAGGTCATACCACTTTATGAGTTGGCATCAACCCTTTCTCAAAGGTATTGTTGACCTAAGTAATTCTCAGACTGACATTAGAGTCTTAATTATAATAGCATAGTAGTACTATAATTATAACAGTATAGTTTAGTTTGCATAGCACTCAGACTGGCCAATAATTTCCTCATACATTACTCTGAGTTCATGGGATGGACAAACTCGTAATTGAGGCCAAACTCCAATTCATCAAAAAGAAAGTTATGTGGCTGAGTGAATTCAGCCAGGCCTCATGTGAGTGTGGTATTCGATTCCCAGGATTCTCTCCATTCAGCAGTTTCCTGCTGTGTCACAGGGACACCTGCAGGCACACTGGTTTCCCAACACGCATGCACTGCTAAGCAGTTACAGCCACTTTTATGGGGAAAGCTAAGGGCACACAGTGTACACGGCAAGTTGTGTGCCTTTGGGGCCAGTGGGCAATAACAGTTTGAAATTAAAATGCCAGGAAAGATGAGGGAGCATTGCCAAGAGCGATGGCCGGTGCCTGGTGCATCAGACCTCTATGTGAGGATGGTCACAAGGCCTCCTTTTGGATCCTGTCTTTGTTTTTTGCAGCCCGGATACTGGAAAAGGTTACAATGTTTTCTCCGTCATTTAATAAAAACTGTTCAGTTCCTTTGTAGGAAAAAGAAAAAAGCCTTGGGAAATGTTTTTCTCCTGAATTCTAGCACTCAGCACATCTACCACAAACATCTTGTGTATCCCATTTGATTGGATGGTCTTTATCTTTAGCCCATAATAAAACAGTTTTCTACCACCAAAAAAAAAAAAGAGTTTAAAATAGCATTTAATAAAAATCAGTTAGGTGTTCCACCCAAAGTACAACTTCAATTACTTGCTGAAGATGGTAATATAGCAAAGTGAATAAATTAACCCATAAGATAGGTGACAAGTATTGTTAAAATACCTGGGCATTGACAGATGGTAAACAGTGTTTGCTGTCCTCCAAGAAGAAATCATTCAAGTTGGTGAGACCCGATCCCTGTTCTGATTCTAAGTCCAGTGTTATTTATATTCTTTCAGGCTTACTGATATATCTGATTTATAAACTGTAAAATGACATTTTCTAAGCTTCCAGGAATGTTGGGCATAGTCAAAGAGACTTTGTTCAAGTGACTCCAGGGTGGAGCTTACATTACCCTTCCTCCAAGCAAACATACCAAATAGGTGGTGGAACTAAAGAATTAGGGTTTTTAAAAAAAGAATGGTTTATTCATAGAAGCTATTCAATGGCATGGCGGTAGAGGTCAGTAGTCATGTTGCTTTAAGTTGTGTAAGAAGGGCTGAGGCTGTAACTGGTGAAAGCTCTCATTGGCTGAGCACCAAAGCTGGGAAGCACCCCATACAAGCAGATATGCAGGTATAAAATCAAGTGCAGACGGAAAAAAATGACTTCTGGGTCACCTGTGGAGTCTGGGGCAGTCTCACCGTCAAGCCCAGGCAGAAGCTTCCCTTCTAGGTCTACCCTTCCGTCCAAGTAGTAGACTCACCGATCATGAATCTACACCCAGGCTTCCAGAAGTTTCAATTCGCATGCCAGGCCAATTAAGTCAGTCGTTTTTTAAAGCTTTTCAGGTGATTCAGCTCTACAAAATTAACTTGAGTGCCCGTGCCAAAGTATCTTTCAACTAGTTACAGTGTGGGTTTGATTTAAACATGCACCAAGTTAAAACACTTAACCAACAGAGGACTCATAAATATTAAGTAAAAGACTTGTAGCAAACAAATAATGGCAGGGGGCAGGGGCATGTGGGAGGAATGGACAAATAAATTTTGGATTACTGTGCCCAGCTACTGCAGCAAGCAGGACGGTGGAGTGGCTTTGCAAAGGTGATTTCCCTCCTGAGGCCCGAGGGCCCCGGTGTCTGCCTAGAGTCTGGACCTAGTTATGTTAGGGTAGAACTCTTAAGGCATGCAGAGCAAAGAACACTGGGTCCTCATCCCAAACTCGCTGTGCCGCCTCTCAACGCTGGGCCAGAGACTCCTAGTGTCTAACACGAGGAGCCTGCATTAGCAACCCTCTCTCTCTCCAAATCTAATTCTGATCCCATAAACAAGTGATAACAATACGACCCTTCAAGAAAATCCTAGCCGACACGAAGTCGGTCTCCGGCTTCGAGCCCCCCATCCTCGTCTCTCCGCAGCTTCCTCCTAAAGGCCTCATCAGCCAGCCCGAGTGACTTTCCGAGATCTGCCTCCGCCTTTCCCAAACGTCCTCCGCGCACGCCCGGCCTGCGTGGAAACCTCGGGAACCTGTCGTTCCTCCTTCGAAGCACAATACAACCCTGGGGATCCTGGTCCGGACTCAGCCGCTGCCAGGACCTCTCCGGGTAGAGAGCGGAGAGTGGAATCGACTCCTTCGGCGATCGCCGTCGCCTGGCCCCGCCCCCTCCCTGGCGCCAGGCTGCGGAGCGCCGACCGGCTCGATGAGCGGGGGCGCAGCTGCGGCTCAGCGGCCGACGCCGGGTGGGCGCCCACTGCCTCCGCTCCCCACTGTCTGCCTCCGCTCCCCGCCCGAAACCTCCCCCGGAGACTCAGGTACAGGCGCCCGTCCGGTCGCGAGGAGGGGGGTGCTAGTGAGGAGGAAGGAAACGGAGACGACGCCCGGGCCCCGCAACGTCAACGTCGGGCTGCGGGACCGGCCCGGGGAGGGAGCCCCGGGCGGAGACTGGGGTCGGGCGGGGCCCCTGGAGGAAGGACGACTAGGACGGGTGTACGGGCGGGGGCGGGTGTCGCGGGGCCGGAGAGACGGGAGTTGGGGGCAGACCTGGTGCGACAGATGGGTGGGTGGTGGGGAGGAGCCTCTGGCGGGGGATCTGTGCTTGTGTCAGGATTTAAAAGGCTCGGTTCTAAGGACCGGCAGGTGCGGGCAGTCTTCGCACTGGCAGGTTTTGGGAATAGCAGCCTCTCCAGGCTGCGCCCAGTTCAAGTCACTGGTTTCCGGAAACTGCACCCGCGGAGACTGCGGGCAAGGATGGGGAAGGGGAGTCGGAAAGCGGGTGGAGAAAGGAACAAGGAAAGCCTCTGCCCGGGTGCGAGCCTGTGCGAAATGAAACACAGGGTTTTCTGTTACTTCTTTGTCAACATTAGTAAACAACAGGTTAAGAGTGTGTTACGAATGAAGTCCCTGAACACAGAACGTACTGCCTCTTCCGAAAATACACACACCATGTTGTAAACGCAGGTGGATGACGTGAGAAGCAGACGGTGATGACGTTTTAGGGGGCTGAATTGTGCACCGCCGGTCTGCCTTCCGCGCTGAAATACATCATCACGAAGACTTATTTACACACAGAGCAAGACAGAGACACCTAAGTGCATATGTGTTTTTGCACAAAACATTTTAGATAGACTATGGACAAGTCTGATTTCTAAACATGTTATTTTTTTTTTTTTCTAAGAGTTATTTGGTACAAATCTCATCAGTTGCCCTGTGGTCCGTGATGCATAGTTAATTAACCTGCCTGCTGCTGACTTTTCTGTTTGTCAGACGCTGGTTTCTTGCCTTCCTGAGGCCGATCCTTGGATTACGGGACCTCAATATGGGTCTCGCTCACCATTAGGCTTGTAGCTTTGTTGTATATTTTACGAAACTATCACGTAAGTCTGCCTGTTACCTGCTTTGGGATGTGGAGGCAGCCCTTTTGCGGGGTTTGGGTGTAACGAAAAGAAAAGCTCGGTTCTTCCGTTGCTTCCTTTGTCACTTGCCTTTCCATTCACTCTGTGACGTTTCTGCAGACATGAGTTATTCTGAAATCAAAGTTAGAGGGATGAAATGGGCCGGTTGTACATGACGGGAACATTGTTGAGTAAACTCTAAAGTTGTTTGCTCAGGTGGCGGGAGTTTGTTTTTTTTGTTACACGTGGTCAAGTTTCTGGTTTGGGAGCATTTCTTATCAAAGTGTCTTATCATTTTGTTTTGACAGGAAGCCAACTTAAAGTATTACTTTGGTTTATGAAAGTGGGCTTGTTAATGTTTTTACTGTATTACATTAACCAACAGTCTGATGTCTAGCTATACCTAATTTTCCTCTTCAGTTTCTTCTTGTGGAAGGGGAAGGAAGGCTGCTGGGTTGTTATAGGGAAGTGGGCTTTCTAGGACCCAGCTGTGTAACCTGATGAGCAACTAAGTGAATAAACATCACAACTGGTCACGCACAGCCGTGGGTCAATCTCGGCCTGTGCTTCCGCTGTTTCCATGAGTACAGTGGCTAACACTGTTAATTTCCTATCTTTACTAAGCCTTAGCTTTCGGTTAGTTTTCTAGTGCCTGTTTCTGAGGATCAACAGAAAATGTACATAAATCCCCAAGTTCAGTGCCTAGCACACAGTGAAACTTTAGCTATTCTCTTTCCTCATCCATCTTCTAGTCCAAGATACTGAAAACTCCTGTCTATGTCAGCTTTTTCTCAAGACAGTTTTGAGTCTGTTGCACACCCGAGCATTTTTCTGGAAAATCACAATGCATATTAGCATATAAAAGGCAGGAGACTTTCTGCAGGGGGAAAGGAAACTGGTTTGTTGAACAGTACTGACCAAACAAACCTTTTCTTGGAACACCATGCCGTGCCTCAGAACAGGATGTTACAGTTTACAGAATGTGTTTACGCGTGTTATCTGATAAGACCGTCCCAAATCCATGCAGACACCTCGGAAGCACTACCGTACACTAGAGGGCACTGAATCGTTGTCCAAGCAGCTAACCTAAAGTGAGAACTCAGAAGTGTCCCACTGTCTTCTGACTCCAGGTTTAAAGTCCTGAAGCATTTCATGTCTCGTTTTCAGGGGAGCACCTCCTGTTTTCCCCTCCTGTGTAATCTGCTTTTTAATCTCACAAAAACTTTGTCACTGATTTCCTCCACATGTTCTCCTAAGAAAGTTACATCCATTTCCTCATGATTTATACTATTTCCTATGGATTGAAGCCTCGTGTGGAGGTCCCTGGAAAGGAGCAAGTGAGAAGGGAGTGGTTGAACTCAGGAGTGAAGGGGGCCCCTTCACACAGGGTCTTGTACTCTGTTGCAGGTACTCTACCTTATTCCCAGCAGTCTCAAATCTGATGAACTCTGTCTTCTCTTTAAGGTGGTGGGTACTTTGCTGGGAAGTAGAAGAATACTTCTAGATTGAAAAATATGCCTCCCAAGTTCAAGCGCCACCTAAACGATGACGATGTCACTGGTTCTGTGAAGAGTGAAAGGGTAAGTTCGGAGTCTTAAGCTTTAAAACAGAAAGAGGAAAAATGTGTTTTCATTCCCTTTGTAATTTTAGAAAAATCGAAAGTTTCTGGCTGTATTCTAATTCCACTTCCATCATAGTAAACATTAAAAAGTATGTGTTACTTGAATTGGTGACAGCTGGAATCTGATCACAGTTTCTTTTTAGTCTCTCAAAGGGAATTTTATACAAACATGTGACATCTTATTCAGAACCCTGGAGCCAAAAGTGGTTATAATTTAGAATGTTTCAGATTTTAGAAAGATAGTGTTTCTTAGCCCTGGCTGGTGTAGCTCAGTGGATTGAGCGCGGGCTGCGAACCAAAGGGTCGCCAGTTCGATTCTCAGTCAGGGCACATGCCTGGGTTGCAGGCCAGGTTCCCCAGTGGGGGCCAAGTGAGAGGCAACCACACATCGATGTTTCTCTCCCTCTCTTTCTCCCTCCCTTCCCCTCTGTCTAAAAATAAATATAATCTTAAAAAAAAAA